>ML803184.1:132897-150412 GCA_009831015.1 Picea engelmannii | reverse complement strand
CCACTTTCCTTAGTTGTTTTATGTCTATTAATTCACCCACATTGTGAATTAATTGTCACTTTATGACTTAAGTGACATATTTCACTTTTGACTTAAAACTCCTAAGTCAAAGTGAAATTAGAATCATAAAGTAAAGTACAAGGATAATAATCTTCCCCCTTTGTGCTTAGAGACTCATAAGCACATGGGGACCACTTTCCAAGGTATGCAAATCTCAACAAATTAATCACTTTCTGGCATTAAAAAGGGGTTAAAAAGTAACTTTAAGATTAATAGTCACTTAAACATTAGGAAAATGTGAATTTAATCTTTAAGTGAAAAGTGAAAGAGGAACAAGGGTCATGTTGATTAAGTCAAAGAGGAAATATCTAGAGGGAGGCATCGAAGAGTTATAAAAGAAGGGTATTGCTCCACTTTCCTCGTTATGTTTTGGATTGATCTCTTGTTTGGAGTGCTCTTGTGAGCCAAGGTTTTTGTTGGGGTTTTCGCAAAACCCTTCCATTGTGGTTTGGTTTCGGTGGTAAAATATCCACCCTAGCTAGAGATCTTCATTGATCATCATTTTGTCGTTCTACTTCAACGTGGAGGTATAGCGACTTGGAGAGAGATTTCATGAAGTCTTCTAGAGGGGGACGACTTCATCTTTTGCAGAGTTGTGAGGCCATGAGGATTTGGAGGAGGATGTGATTCATCTTTGCAAGGTCGTGAGGGTCTTGTTGGAGGATCATTGGCACTTGGGAGGCTCATGGGGTTTCATAGAGGGCTCAACCTTCTTCTATTTGCAAAGTTGTGAGGGTTTTCATCCATAGAGGAGTTGTGGAGCCAGTGGAGGAGGGTCATGAGCCCATCTCTTTGTAGTTAGAGGGTTCGATCTCATCTATTGAGGAGGTCGTGGCATTATTCCAGGTTTTGACTTGTTATTATTATGTTTTCATTAATGTATTGCAGTTTCCATAGCAGCCATTAGAGACTTCTTATTGTTTTGTTCGTGGTTTCATTCATAATAAAAATTCCCATGTTGTCCCTTCTATCTCATGTGTACTTGGGTTGTATGTAATGTGTTTGACGAAAGTCTTCTAGTAGAATTGTAATGTTCCCAAGACAATTTTTTTTGCTTGGGAACACTAGCTAACCACTGAATTAATTGTTTAATTGTTTGTGTATGCAGGTTGGCCTCTGATAGTTCGGCCTTAGGGTTTATTTCAATTATTCAACATAGTTTATCAAGATATATTCAGTACAATGCAAGATCAATACACAAGATATGGAACCATAAAGCACAGATCTGACCTTTTATTATGAAAGCAGGAACCAGTTACAATATAGAAGCAGATCTGGAATAACATCAGATGGCTCCAAGATAGAAGATATGAGCTGCTACAAAATGCTCCCGATAATATCAATAAGCCTCCAAAGGCTGAATAGGAAATGAATGACCAATACAAAATTGTTAGGGTTACGTCCAACCCCCCTAGTTGATGGCACGTTCTGCTGGAATGTTGAGAAGACCAAGATTTCGGCCCAGTTGAGGAAGACCTCTGAATACTATCAAACTCTGCCAAAAGATAGATTAGGGAAAGGGAAACCCCTCCCTGAAGTATTAAGCCCAAATGATGAGTCTTTCCCCTCCAACTGATGAAACCCTAATCTGGGTTGCTCCCTCCTAGAATCCCTGAAGTTCCAATAATTCGGCCTGGATGAATGAGGCCTCCAAAACTTCTGAAACTCTCTAGGATGATAGATCGGGCTGCCACAAGCTCCTAGGAGAAGTTTCAAGATCATATCTGAAGTAGAACTCCCTAGATCTGAGAATATCTGAATCACCAAAACGTCTCCCTTCCTTCAAGGTTGTCCCAACCTGTAGCTAATAATTTGGTCGTAGTAACTCCTCAAGAAGACCTCCCAACTGATGAGCAAGGTCCTGCAAGAAAAACCCAAATGTGATAATTCCCCAAAGCTCTGTCAAGAAGCTAGATCGAACGGTTCCTCAAGCAATGGTGCGCCCCTGCTAGAAAATCCTAACTGGTACGGCCCTATTGCTCTCCTGAATAGATGATAGAACCTGTGATGAGTGTAGAATGGTGTGGGTGGAGTATTTCATCCCCAAGACCAAGCTTGGAACAAGGTGAGTAGAATATTTCACCACTGAGTTGTTCTCTAAGGTTTGTAATCTCAAAACCCTCAAAACTATGTGCTCAAGAGCTCAATAAGCAAAATACCAAATGTCCATGACGAATGAGAGGTGCGCCCTAGCCTTGCCTTTATACTTTCATTATGTTTCTCTCTTGAGTTAGTTTAACCCCTAGGTTCAACTCCTAACTCAACCTGCAGCTTCTAAGTCTTCATTGAATTACTTTTTGCCCATTTTCCCTTTTTTCTAAGTCAACTTCAAAATATAACATTAGTTTGGTTGACGTTTCCCCGTGTTGCCTAAGACTATGGTCTAGTGGGGATGGCTAGACCATTAAGTCCTTCCAAACCTATTCATCAAGAGGTGGAGGACATTACAGTCTCCCCCGCTAGAAATTGCTTGCCCACAAGCAATTCCGAACATGTCTCCCTCATTACCTGTTCATTCTCCCACTTGGCATCTTCAATAGGCAGAGCCTTCCATTTGATTAAGTATTCTCAGATGCTCCTCCTGCAGAGTTTCTTCTCCCTTACCTCCAAAATTTCTTCTGGTACTAGCACCAATTGCCCCTCTTCATCTAGAGGTGGCAGTACCTCAAGGGGGGGGATGTGTTGGCCTGGGGTCTTCTTCATGCATGACACATGGAAGACATTGTGGATCCTGCTACCCTGTGGGAGCTCCAGCTCATAAGCCATGGCCCCTACCTTTCTGTTGATTCTGTAAGGCCCAAAGAAACAGGGTTGGAGCTTTTCTGCTCCACTTCTTTTGATAGAATCTTGTTTGTATGGTTGGAGCCTTAGGTAGACTAAGTCACCAACCTCAAAGGTATGCTCTACCCTGTGTTTATCTGCCTGAACCTTTTGTTGATTTTGTGCCCTCTGTAAGTGATCCTTCAATTCCCTTAGGATGTCTTGGCTTTGTTGTACCCAATCCTGTACCAACGGGGCTCTGTTGTCACCAAAGGCAATCTCTGTGAAAGATAGCGGGTCATAACTATACAACTCCCTGAATGGGGTCGTGCCTATGGACATGTGATGAGTAGTGTTGTAACAGTGTTCCTCCAAGTGAAACCATTTAACCCAAGCCTTCTTTTGCCCTGCTTCATAGTTCCAGAGATAGCCTTCCACCCATTTGTTGACTATTTCGGTCTACCCGTCTGTCTGAGGATGATAACTAGTATTGGGATTCAAGGCCGTACCAACCAACCTGAATAATTCCTGCCAAAATGTACTCATAAATCGGATATCCCTGTCACTAATAATGGTTTTGGGTAGCCCATGTAGTCTGAAGACCTCCCTGAAAAACAGTTCTGCCACTTGTGCTACGCTGAAATCTGTAGCAATGGAGAAAAAGTGTGCAAACTTCGTCAACCTGTCCACTACCACGTAAATGAAATCCTTCCCCTGCGCCCTTGGCAATCCTGTGATAAAATCCATGGAGATGCTCTCCCATTTGTGCTCTGGAATGGGTAGGGGTTGTAATAGTCATGTTGGGTGAGTGTGCTCATCCTTATTCTCCTGACAAGTAGTACACTCCTTGACATGATTCAATACATCCTCTTTGAGGCCCTTCCATGAGAATCTTTCCCTTACTTGCCTGTATGTCTTGCCAATTCCTTAGTGTCCTGCCACTGGTGAGTCATGACATGCCTGTAATACCTTGGACTTGAAGACCGATTCAGGAACCAAAAAGATCCGGCCCTTGTAATAGATGATATCATCAATGACTCGGAAGTTATCATCTTGTATTTGCCCATCCAACACCTGACAGGCGAACTGATTTTTTGAGTATTCCATCACAAGGAGGTCTTTCCAATCCACTGATACATTTGTCATAGCATAGATTGATGGCCTTCTGGATAGTGCATCTCCCACCACGTTATTTTTCCCTTTGACGAATTCAATGTCAAAGTCATAGGCATGTATTCTCCTTACCCATTTCTGATGCCTTTCATTTAAATCCTTTTGCTCCAAGAAGTACTTAAGACTGTTATCATTTGATTTCACCACAAACCGTGCACCTACCAGATATTGTCTAAATTTGGCCAGAGCGTGCATGATGGCCAACATCTCTTTGTCATATATGGTGTAAAGTAGGACAGGTCCCCTGATTTTTCGGCTCTCATAAGCAAGAGGATGCCTATTTTGCATCAGTACAGCCCCAATACCTTCTCCTGAGGCATCACACTCCAAGGTGAAAGGTTGGCCGAAATCTAGTAAGGCTAAGACTGGGCATGTGCTCATCACCTTTTTCATCTTGTCGAATGTAAATTGGGCCTCCTCATTCCATTTGAAAGCCCCCTTTTTGGTCAGATCGGTCAAAAGTGGCACAAAGTTGTGAGAATCCTTTGACGAACTTCCTGTAATAAGTGCAAATGCCTAGAAATCCCCTCAACTTCGTAAGGTTTTTAGGTGTAGGCCACTCCATTATAGAATGAATCTTTTCCTGATGTACCTGTACTCCCTTAACTCTGATGATGTGTCCCAAGTAGAGAACCTTCGTCATTCCAAATTCACATTTGGACTCCTTGGCATACAATGATTGTCCCTCCATGATAGACATAATTTGGTCCACATGTCGAAGGTGTTCCTCCCATGTCTTGCTATAAATCAGCAAGTCATCAAAGAATACCAAGAGGTGCTTCCTCAACTGTTTGTTGAATACATGGTTCATACATGATTGGAACGTGGTTGGGGCATTGGTTAAACCGAATGGCATCACCAAGAACTCATAGTGGCCATAGTGACACCTGAAAGAAGTTTTTTGGATGTCCTCCTCCCTCATTTTGATCTGATGGTATCTAGAGCGTAGGTCAATCTTTGTGAAATAAACAGCCCCATGGATCTCATCCAATAGCTCATAAATCCGTGGGATGGGATACCTGTTTTTTATTGTCTTTTTGTTTAATGTCCTGAAGTCAATGCACATACGCATGGTTCCATCCTTCTTTTTGACCAAAACCACTGACGAGGCAAAAGGGATGGAACTTGGTCTAATGTGTCCCATGTCCAAGAGCTCTTTGATTGCCTTTTCTATTTCGTCCTTATACTTCTTAGGGTGTCTGTAGGGCGTGGTGATGACAGGTTTTGCTCCTTCCTCCAACTCAATGATATGCTCAAATCCCCTGTCTAGTGGTACACCTGGTGGAATAGGTCCAAACACCTTACTGTGTTTGTCAATGATCTCTTGAATTTCTAGGACGTAGTGAATCTTCCTCTTTTTGTCCACACGTGCCGAAATCTTGCATTATGTAGCATACATGATCTCATCTCATCTGAAGATGGCCTCCATCCTTTTGGCCATGACTACCTTAGTTGAATTATCTGTCATACCTCTAAGGACTACCTTTCGTCCACTCTCCTCGGTGAAAGACATCTCCATGGTCTTGTAGTTGGTGGTGATAGGCCCCAATGTACTGAGCCACTGTACTCCCAGGATAATGTTTGTGTCTGGAAGGTCCATCACATAGACATCCTCTACCAAATCATGCCTACCCAATGTAAGCTTCATTCCTGGAATGTACCTGTCACAAAGCATGGTGCGTCCTCCTGCTACTTCCACCTTGAATCCTTCAAATTCAACCGTGGGTATATGCCTCTTTTGTAGTAATGTTGAATCAATGAAGTTTTGAGAGGCTCCCCCATCGATCAAAACGGACACCTTATGCCCCTGCAAGACTCCTCTCATCCTGAAAGTGTTGAACTTGGGCACCCCACTGATGGATGCCAAAGTAGCTCTCTCCCCTGTCGTACTGCCATGACCTGTAGCCTCCTCATCTGTAGTTTCGATGGTGGTTGCCTCCATGTTCTAGATGTGGCCGAAATCCTCCTCTTCATTGTCTGAAGTCACATCTATGTAGTGAACTTGGTCATGTCCCATGCATTTGTGGGATGGGTCCCATGGCTCTTTGCAGGTGTAGCATAGTTGCTTCCTCCTCAATTATCTTCTAGTATTCTTGTCCATCCTGCCTCTTCCCCTATCAATCCCCGTGGGGTCTCGCCCTCTTGAGTTTAATGGAGGTCTTTAGTCTCTACCTCCGGTGTTAAGGGGTGGTCTAGGCCCAAACTTTGGTTTTGCAGTTGGCCCTAGATCCCTTGTCCTCCATATGGCATCCTGCAAGTTGGTGGGCTTAAAATCCTTCACCCACCCTTTCAAGGGTTCCATCAACCCTTCAGTGAAGAGCATCATGAGTCTGGATTGTGATACGTCCTGCACCATGACTGATAGCCTCTGGAACTCCTCAATGTACATCTCTGGTGCTCCTGTTTGTCTGAGTTGTGTGAGCTCTCAGAAGTGTAGCTCAGGATCCCCTTGGTCAAACATGTCAATGAGTCTCTAAGTAAACTCTATGTATGTTGCTATCTAATTGTGGCCTAGTGTGGTTAATCCATGATACCACCAATCATGAGCTTTGCCATCCAAGTACATGGTAGCAAACTTGATGGCCTCCATCTCCCTCATGGGGTTAAGCTACAAATAAGTGTCCAGCTTATGTACCCATGCCAGTGCCCTCATCTTGGTCGTACCATCAAAGCAGGGAATCTCCATCTTCCCAGCTCTACGCTCAAACTCATAGTTTCTCTTGTGGTTCGGCCTAGGTTTGTTTCTGAATTTGAGTTGACAATACTGATCTAGGGTCATTTGTCTCTGGATTGTCATACTCAAGTCGTTGTACTTCCTGGAACATTGGGCCATCTGTTCCATAAAGTCATTTGTGAACGTGGGATGATGTGTGGATTCATCTGTGAGCGTGGGAAAGTATGGTCTAGGAGTATCCCTACTACCTGCATGTCCATGTGGTGCTCCCCCTCCATGGCTCCCCTCCGACTGGTGATAAGGAATATTCTCTGAATGATACATGTTCCCTCCATGGGATCCACTCGTCTTCGTGTTGTCATATGTCTCTAGACCTTTCCCTTTGTGAGTCATCTACAACAATAGATCGGTTATCCTTGTCTAGTTCTCATCTACCTTCCTCATATTCTCATATACCTTCTTCAAGGTCTCCGATATTTTGGCTTGCCCCCTATGATTTGTCTCCTGATTTTCTTATAAGTGGCGGACCAATGTACTCTCTGTCTGGGTTAAAGACTTACGGAAATCATGTGCTAAGATTGCCAAGCCTTGTGGCTCATTGTCATCACCTGAACCCTCCATCTCAGCCTTTGTTTCACTGGTATGTTTCTTCCTTCGGCCAATATAGATATCGTTGAACTTTTGCATGCGTTAATCCTCACAGGATGGGAGGATCAGAGCTCTGATACCACTGTATTGTTCCCAAGCCAATTTTTTCGCTAGGGAACACTAGCTAACCACTGAATTAATTGTTTAATTGTTTGTGTATGCAGTTTGGCCTCTGATAGTTCAGCCTTAGGGTTTATTTCAGTTATTCAACACAATTTATCAAGATATATTCAGTACAATGCAAGATCAATACACAAGATATGGAACCACAAAGCCCAGATCCGACCTTTTATTATGAAAGCAGGAACTAGTTACAATATAGAAGCAAATCTGGAATAACATCAGATGGCTCCATGATAGAAGATATGAGCTGCTACAAAATGCTCTCGATAATATCAATAAGCCTCCAAAGGCTGAATAGGAGATGAATGACCAAATACAAAATGGCTAGGGTTACATCCAACCCCCCTAGTTGATGGCACATTCTGCTGGAATGTTGAGAAGACCAAGATTTCGGCCTAGTTGAGGAAGCCCTCTGAATAATGTCAAACTTTGCCAAAAGATAGATCAGGGCAAGGGAAACCCCTCCCTGAAGTATGAAGCCCAAATGATGAGTCTTTCCCCTCCAACCGATGAAACCCTAATCTGGACTGCGCCTTCTTGGAACCCCTGAAGTGGCACTAAGTCTGACTAGATGAATGAGGCCTCCAAAACTTCTGAAACTCTCTAGGATGATAGATCGGGCTACCACAAGCTCCTAGGAGAAGTTTCAAGATCAGATCTGAAGTAGAACTCCCTAGATATGAGAATATTTGAATCACCAAGATGTCTCCCTTCCTTCACGACCGTCCCAACCTGTAGCTAATAATCTGGTCGTAGTAGCTCCTCAAGAACTCCAAACTGATGAGCAAGGTTTTGCAAGAAAAACCCAAATGCTAGAATTCTCCAAAGCTCTGTCAAGAAGCTAGATCGAACTCTTCCTCAAGCAATGGTGCACCCCTGCTGGAAAATCCTAACTGGTACGGCCCTGTTGCTCTCCTGAATAGATGATAGAACCTGTGATGAGTGTAGAATGGTGTGGGTGGAGTATTTCATCCCCGAGACCAAGCTTGGAACAAGGTGAGTGGAATATTTCACCACTGAGTTGTTCTCTAGGGTTTGTAATCTCAAAACCCTCAAAATTGTGTGCTCAAGAGCTCAATAAGAAAAATACCAAATGTCCAAGATGAATGAGAGGTGCGCCCTAGCCTTGCCTTTATACTTTCATTATGTTTCTCTGTTGAGTTAGTTTAACTCTAGGTTCAACTCCTAACTCAACCTCTAGCTTCTAATTCTTCATTGAGTTATTTTTTTCCCTTTTTCCCTTTTTTCTAAGTCAACTTCAAAATATAACATTAGTTTGGTTGACTTTTCCCCATGTTGCATGAGACTATGGTCTAGTGGGGATGGCTAGACCACTAAGTCCTTCTGAACCTCTTCATCAAGAGATGGGGGACATTACAAGAATGTATGCAAATTGTTTGTAGAAAGTTGTTAACCAAATTATAACAGAAAACATATGTAATGCAAATTGTTTGACAAAAGCACACAACCGGAAACAATATAATTACACAAGCTAACATAATATACCAGCCTAGCTCTATTGGGGATATTACAGCTTCACACCCATAAGAAAGTCTAATTTGATGTTGACTTGTGGAGGGGCTTCTATTTTGACTCCTAAGACTTGTATATAAAGGAGAGAGGTCATTGTGACATTTCAGATTGTGTAGAGTGTGTGGAGACATGATGGAGTTGGCATAAGTGAGTCTGCACTTATGCCAAGGAGCTTCGTGATCTCAACAAAGGAATGTCTATAACTCTAGCAAATCTGGCCTATGAAGGAAGAAATTGAGTGAATCATACGAAAGTGTTCGTACATGTTTTTGTACATGTATGCGGGTTGCAGTGGGCATAGTCGCGTATGTACGCGGGTTTTAGGAAGGTGAATCACATATGTATGTGAGTTGCAGTGGGAACAATTATGTATGTACGCAGGTTACAGAAGGCACAATAGCGTACATCCGTACAGGGTTTCTGGGTAGGATTAGGTCTGTATAGGATGACGTCAACAATTCGTACAAGTGGCCTACAGCAGATTTGTGGGGAGAGAAAACTTTCAGGGATTTGTTGAGGTTTTTTTTTTTGTTTTTTTGGTTTTGAGAGGGCAAGGTTGTCCTCGGATTTTGGTGAAATTGTATTGGCCTTTAGGGTTGGTTTTTCCCTCGGAATTTCTGAGTTTGATAAAATTATAGAACAAAAATATTGTGTCTCATGTGTGTTGATTACTCATCTATGATCTTGTTGTTTCCGCTACATATATTTTCAATCAATTATTTTCAATGTAAAATTGTTCAGTGATAGGGTTTACTGTTAATTCACTAGGAAGCAATTTCAGATCTAAAAATTAGTCATGTAGATTTGCATGTGAATATTGACACATGGCCACTTGGAGCAATTTATTAATGCAAAAGAAAATATTACAAAGAGATTTACAAGATAGTTTCTCACAATCAATCATCAACAAATGACCCTCCATGCTCTTTAAATAGAGATCATGGACCATTCGGGTGTTAAGCCACAGATCAATGTAGTCATTAAGATTGAGGAGAATATGATCCATTAGATCACTCTATGTCAGGAACATATTGTGACCGTCAAATTACCTAACTAGAAATGCATACTAATGCATACTAAAGAAACACACTTTTACCTAATGACACATTAGACCAAGTTGATCTTAACTAACTCCTAAGTGTTTAAATAGTAGATTTTTTGAGGTCCTATGAAGCTGCCAAATAAAGTCTGTCTTTGACCTTAGTTTGGCTCTAAGTTTCAACTCTGTGGCTGTCTCTTGTTGTTGTTTTAGGACAGCAAACAATCATCAACTTTCAGCGCAATATTTTGATGGTTAAGTGTCCTTTTGAGGTGCCCTTGCAAGTGTTTTCTTTACTCAATGTTAGCACATGCAATATACATCAAAACAAATAACACTACCTCTAGATATTTTAACTTTAAAATGTTGATCTACACTTCTAAGCATACATGAAATTGACACATGTTTTTGGTCAACATGACCCTGGAAAAAACCCCCATGGGGAAAACTAGTTTGGAGAAGATATATATAGAAGGCCTCAAAGAAAAATGTACAACACATGAAACATATACAAGTGAACCTGGTACAATAGAAACCACTCTCGGATGCCTTGGAGTTCCTTGAAGACCTCCCCACAAGCCTTGTGAAGTAAGGCGCCTCTTGCTTTGGTGTTCCTTTCTTCCTTTGCTTGCCTTTGTCTTTATCCTGAAGCCTTTGCCTTTGAGCCTTTGCCTTTACCTCTTGAGATGCCTTGACCTTGCCTTAACCCACTTGAAGCTTTGAGAAACCCTTGTTATTCTCCCTTGAAGCTTGCGCCCTCTACACAAATGCGCCCTCCTCCATGGCTTGGTGTGCACCTAGCTTTGGTGCGCCCCTCCTCTAGCAAATGCTTTCTCTAAGTAAGTGCGCCCTTAGTTCCTCACCAAGGCTCTCCCCACAACAAGTGTGCCACTCCTCCTACACAACTCCTCTCATGTATGAAGTGTGCCTCTCCTCCTCCAAGTGCGCCCTCAAGACTAGAATGTGCCTATGCTCATAAATGTGCCTCCTCCTCCATGGAAGCACCTCCTCCAAGCAATGTGCCGTCCCTCACCTCATTGGACAAACCCTCAAACAAGTGCACCTTTCTCTCCTCAAGAAATGCGCCCAAGCTCTCCTCCTCTTCTCCTCTTCTCACAAGTGAAGAATAAGTCTCATAAATGAACTAAACCCTCCTTTAGCCTCCTTTGGCCAAACCCTAAAAGATCAATGGCTTAGATCCAATCTAGCGAAGTCTAATCAATGGGTGAAATTTAATCCCTAAATCTCACTTAGGAAACCCACTTTCCTTAGTTTGCTTTATGTCTATTAATTCATCCACTTTGTGAATTAATTGTCACTTTAATGACTTAAGTGACATATTTCACTTTTGACTTAAATCTCCTAAGTCAAAGTGAAATTAGAATCATAAAGTAAAGTAACAAGGGTAATAGTCTTCCCCTTTGTGTTTAGAGACTCATAAACACATGGGGACCACTTTCCAAGGTACCCAAATTTCAACATAAATATCCTCACATTCCTCTTTATGAACAACATGGGATAGGATTGAAGGATTACAAAGGAGACACAATAGGAGAAGGAAGGAGGCATTAGAGTTTATCCCCCCTTAATGACAACTTCCTTAACTCCTAACATAGATTGAAGTTTGGAAAACTTCGCTTTTGTAAGAGACTTTGTGAAAATGTCTGCAACTTGATCTTCTGTAGGGAAAAATAGCACTTCAGCAACTCGATCATGAATGAGTTTTTTGATGAAATGCATGTGTAGCTTGATATGTTTCCTGCACTGATGTTGAACTGGATCTTTGGCAAGCTTGATGGCACTCTGATTGTCGCACAAGAGGGTGGTCAGATGATGTTGTTGGAATCCAAACTCTGAAAGGCTCTGTTGAAGCCACAAGGCTTCTTGACTTGCATTAATCGTTGCTCAATACTCTGGTTCTACTAAAGAAACAGAAATGGCTCGTTGTTTCTTATAGACCCAAATGACAAGTCTTGAACGAAGGCTGAAAACATAACCTGTAGTAAACTTTCGATCATCAGGGTCATCGACCCAATATGAATCAGTAAAACCAACCAATAAATGAGTCCCCTTGTGTTGTAATGTATCCTGAACTAAATTGTACCCCGGGCATATGGAAGTATCCTTTTAGCTTCTTTCCAATGACTTTCATGGGGTGTTTGCATATACCTGGCAATAAGACCAACAACAAAGGAAATATCAGGACACGTATGAATCAAATATAAGAGGCTACCAACTATTGACGGTATAAAGTGGCATCAACTTCGAGAGAAGTACATGTGGCATCAATTTTGACTCTGGACTGAAAGGGAGAAGGGGATGGTTTATAATCATCCATGTGAAAGCGGCGAAGAAGGTCACAAGCATACTTAGATTGGTAAAGAAAAATTCCTTCCTTGGTTTGCAAAACTTGGAGGCCAAGAAAATAGTGCAAATAGCCTGAGTCAATCATTTCAATTTTCTTTTTAAGGTTGGATTTCACATGGGTCAAAAGTTTTGGGTCACTACCATTGAAGATAAAGTCATCAACATAAAGAACAAGGATTATGAGATGGCTTCCTACTTTCTTGTTTTATACATTAGGGTCATAATGACATCTAGAAAAATTGGTATCAAGAAGAAAGTTGTCTATTTTGGCATACCAAACTCGAGGAGCTTGCTTAGGACCATAAAGAGAATTTTTAAGGAGACAAACAAGGCTAGATTCATTTTGGACATAGCTAGGAGGTTTTTCCATGTATATTTCTTCTTGCAAATCCCCATGCAAAAAGGCAAATTTGACATCCATTTGATAGACCTCCCATTTATGTGAGGTTGCAAGGGCTAGAACAAGACGGATGGAATTTATTTTGGCTACAAGGGAAAAGGTTTCATTATAGTCAATGCCTTCAACTCGGGAGAATCCTTTGGCAACTAATCAAGCCTTGCGTCTTTCAACACTTCCATCTGATGCATACTTAGTTTTGTAGACCCATTTACATCTGACATGTTTTCTTCCTTTCGGAAGAGGTACAAGATCGCAAGTATTGTTTTCCATTAAAGAATGATACTCTTCATTCATTGTTGTATCTTAATATGGATGACCCGAAGCTTCTGCAAATTTCTTTGGATCATGAGTCTCTAAAACTTGATCCAAAATAGAAGAAGCTCATTGGAACTATGAACATGTCCAATGTAATGTCCCCCACCTCTTGATGAAGAGGTCCGGAGAGACTCAGTAGTCTAGCTATCCCCACTAGACTATAGTCTCAGACATCTTGGGCACAAAGTCAACCAAAAGACACTTCCTAAACATAACATTCTATTACTGAGTTGACTTGGTGCGAAAAAGGGTAACTCAATGAAAGAAAAGAAAAGGTGAGTTAAGAGTTAAGAGTTAGACTGGAGCTATAAAGGAAAGGGCAGGGCACACTTCTAAGGCATTCTGGATTATTATCTTATTTTTCATTGGAGCTCTTGAGCACAAGAAGTTTTGAGGGTTTTGAGTCTAAAACCCTAAAGATCAACTCAGTGGTGAAAGATTCCACCTTTCTTGATACAGGCTTGGTCCCAGAGGTGAAATAATCCTCCCACACCATTCTACAATGTTGTAGGGGTTTGATCTAGAGGAAGAATCAAACCAATGCTCAACCTAGGGGGTTTCCAGCTAGGGGGCGCACCACCTTGAGGAGTTTGGCTTGATCTGGAGAAAGGAGGGGGCTTCTTGGAAAAGGAGCATCTGGGTTTTCTTCGTATGGTCCCTAGCATCATTTATGGTCTATTTCGGAGGAGGTTATCCTAGTAGTGTATTTCCTGGAGCTTGGCATGAGTTGGAGGAGAGAGGGGCACATTGCAAGAAGTGGTTTTCATTGTTTACTGGCCTAGATCTTCATAGATTGTCTTGATATTTCATTAGATTGTTCGTATTGACCTGATCTATTATTCTAGAGATTTTGGTGACAGTTGGAGGCTCCTAGAGGGGAGAACGAAATCTCATCGATTCAGTCAAACCAGGAGGGTGCACACTAGTAGAGGGTTTGCTCAGTTGGAGGAGCAAAACTTCTCCATTCAGCTTGAAACTTGGCATGGAGGATTCTATTAGCCCGATATACATTCCGAGAGAGTTTGAAGGTATTTGAAGCTCAGAAAGTGGAGGGACGAAACTTGAGGGTTCATTAGCAGCCAGAGCATGGCGACTCAGCCAGTTGGAGGGGTTATGTAGTATATTGATCGGGTTCTCTTATCTTCAGTCTTATCTTGCATGCTATGAGGCTTTGGAGGCTTGGATCTCTTCTCAGACAACCTTTGGGAGGCTATTATCTTTGTATTTCTTATTATTGTATCGGCTGACAACCCATTTTGATATTCTTGGGGTTTTCTTCCAGATCTGCAGATCTCTTGTGCAAAGGATCTTCCTACTATCTAAATAAAGGTCAGATATGACATTATTGGTCCTATACTAGTGTTCTTTGTATATCTTGTCTTGTTTATGATTATATGCTTCAAATCTATTATTCCATTGCTTAATCAACATCAAGTAAATCAATAATGTGCAACTTCATGAGTAAACATGCAAATACATAAGCAAACACAACCAACAATTAGCAGTTAGTGTTCCAAGCAAAAACTTTGGCTCCGGAACATTACAGTGGTATCAGAGCGTTGATCCTCCCAGCTTTTGGGGATTAGCGCATGCAGAAGTTCGGTGGTATTTACAACCTCTCTTCTCAGACAACCTTTGGGAGGCTATTATCTTTGTATTGCTTATTATTGTATCGGTTGGCAACCCATTTTGATATTCTTGGGGTTTTCTTCCAGATCTGCAGATCTCTTGTGCAAAGGATCTTCCTACTATCTAAATAAAGGTCAGATATGACATTATTGGTCCTATACTGGTGTTCTTTGTATATCTTGTCTTGTTTATGATTATATGCTTCAGATCTATTATTCCATTGCTTAATCAACATCAAGTAAATCAATAATGTGCAATTTCATGAGTAAACATGCAAATACATAAGAAAACACAACCAACAATTAGCAGTTAGTGTTCTGAGCAAAAACTTTGGCTCCAGAACATTACAGTGGTATCAGAGCGTTGACCCTCCCAGCTTGTGGGGATTAGCACATGCAAAAGTTCGGTGGTATTTACATTGGCACATGTAGGAAGAAAATAAGTGAGACAGAGGGAGAAATGGAGGGGTCAGGTGAGGACAGTGAGCCACGGATTCTAGGAGGTTTCGCTAAGGAGTTACAACACTCCATAAATCTGACACAGAGTACCCGTGTACATCATCTACAGGAAAACCAGGAATTAGTGCGCAGGGGACAGATGGAAATAACAGAGACTCTGGAAAGAGTGAATGCCATCTAGGAGAAACTTGTGCAAATCCTAATGCAGATTACTCATGCAGGGAAGGGTCTTTATGCCAACAGGGAAGCTAGTGGATCTCATGAGGGAACTAGACCTCAGTAGGAGCATAGCCCCCGTTATCACACTGAGGGACAGAGCTATGGAGGTGGAGCACCTCAGGGGCCAACACACAGTAGGAGCACCCCTAGATCCTAGCTACCTACATTCTTGGATAACCAGCCACATCGCAACTATGAGGATGAGATTGAGGACAACTTTTAGCATTATGCCAAGGAGTATCATGCCTTAGGTGCAGGGTTGCAAAGGTAAGTCACGCTAGACCAGTATTGTGGAATCAAGTTTTGGGGTAAGCCTAAACAGTATCAAAAGCCCAACTAGGAATTGGAGCGCAGGGCAAACAAGATAGAGATTCCTTATTTTGATGGATCTTCTAAGGTGACTGCACAAGCATGGGTGCAGAAGATGGATACCTACCTACAACTTAACCCCATGAGGGAGATGGATTCCATCAAATTTGCCACCATGTACTTGGAGGGCAAGGCTCATGATTGGTGGTACCATGGGTTGACCAGATTGGGTCACAATCATATCACATCCTATATAGAGTTCACACATAGGCTCATTGACAGGTTTGACCAGGGGGACCCGAAGCTACCTTTTAGGGAGCTCACACAGCTCAGATAGACAAGATCACCGGAGGTTTACATAGAAGAGTTCAAGAGACTAGCAGTGATGGTACAAGATTTGTCTCAAGTGAGACTTATGATGCTCTTCACAGAAGGGTTAATGGAGCCCTTGAGGGGTTGGGTCAAGGCTTTTAATCCTACCAACTTGCATGATGTCATTTGGAAGACCAGGGACTTAGGATCGACAGAAAAGATGAGATTCACCCCTAGACCTCCTCTAAACCAAGGGGGTAGATACCAAATACCTCCTATGAACCAAGGAGGGAGATACCCGAGGGGGTTTGACCGAGGAAGGGGTAGGATGGATGAACCCACTAGGAGGGAATTGAGGAGTAAGTCATTGTGCTTCACCTGCAAAGAACCATGAGATCCAACACACAAATGCAGGGGTAAGGGAAAAGCCCACTACATTGAGGTGATCTCGGATGATGAGGAGGATGAAGATTTCGACCATCTACAAAACATAGAGGCAGAAGCCCCAGGGCAGGGAAAAGGGGAAGATGAAAGTCATGGCCTTACAACAGATGAGAACGTGACACGTGCATCCATCAGCGGGGTACCTAAATTCAACACTTTTAGGATGAGAGGGGTGCTACAAGGGCAGAAGGTCTCAGTTCTCATTGATGGAGGTGCCTCACACAACTTCATTGACTCAACCCTACTGCAAAGAAGACATATACCGACAATTGAGTTTGAGGGATTTCGTGTAGAGGTAGCAGGGGGCACACCATGCCTTGTGACAGATACATCTCGGGAATGAAACTTACATTTGGAAAGCACGATTTGGCACAAGATTTCTATGTTATGGACCTTCCAGACACCAACATCATCCTTGGATTACAATGGCTTAGTATATTGGGGCCAATCACCACAAATTACAAAACCATGGAAATGTCATTCACAAAAGAAAATGGGAAAAGAGGTGGTTCTCAGGGGTATGACAGGCAACACACCGAGAGTGGTGACAAAAAAACGCATGGAGACCATCTTCAGGAGGGAAGACATTGTTTATGCAACAAAATGTAGAATATCAGTCAAGGTAGACAAGAAGGGAGAAAAGCACTACTCACCAGAGATCCAGAAAATCATGGACATGCACAACAAGGTCTTTGAGCCTATACCACCAGGGGCACCACCATATAGGGGGCTTGAACACATCAGAGAGTTGGAGGAGGGTGCAAAACCTGTCATCACCACTCCCTATAGGCATGTAAATGTGTTGAACCTACACAAAATAGATCTAGCTAGAAAATACTACACACATTTGCAGAGAGAAATTGAGAAAGAAGAAGCCAGATAGAAAGAATGGAAGAGTTCTCATTAACCGTATTCCACACTCAAAGAGTGAATAATTTACAATAGATATAGGATACATGAGTAACTAATGAGCCATATGTTAAAATAATGTAACTGCAAAGTGTATTCTTATTATTATCTGATATATTATTCATTGGATCAATCCCCATTGT
>ML803184.1:113966-132741 GCA_009831015.1 Picea engelmannii | reverse complement strand
TATATTATTCATTGGATCAATCCCCATTGTGGATTGATCATGTCGGCTATTGTAAAAGGACCAAATCCCCTTTTGCGGATTGGTCATAATGTAATTGTAAAAGGCAAAAGAAGAAGTTGGCCCCAGAATATATCAAGAGGCCCCGAAATATAATAAAGGTGGTTATAACCACCTAGTTGGAGAAGTCGGCCCTACCAGTGAAGAGACACTTCACATGTGCCAGTCTTGTATAAATAAGGAGGCTAGCGCCTCACTTAGACACGCAACTCACTTGCTCATTGAGAGACAAGTTTCGGAACTGCAGTTAGAGAAGAAGGAGAGACAGTGGCACGTGTGAAGTGTCTCTTCATTTATCTCATGTTCTTGATTTGTGGCGTGATCCTTCAAGAAGTGTGCATCCATCTGGAGGCACTCTCTTGACTGGGTCTTGAGTGCTTTGCGTCTTTGGCCATTGATGAGCAGTCTAACGAAATTCTATCTGTTGTGAGCATGCTTGGCTTGATGCGTTGATTATCACTCGTCTCTGAATATATTCTTTCCTGGACATTTCAAGCACTTGTTAGTATTTTGTATATCTTGTATCTATTGTATCTAGTTTAGTTGTGTATATCTTAGATATTCTTTTGTATCTATCTTGTTATAATTCTGTAATATTTGTAACTTGTAACTATCTTGTAACAAACATCCCTTTAACTTAGTTGACCCCTTGCCCAATCTTAGGCACTAGTCTTAGTTGCCCTAGGAAAAGGTCTGACTTTCATACTTAGATAGTTGCATCTTGCATTTGTTGCTTGACATCATAGGCTAGATTCCCCCTGACCTTTTAAACTAATTAAAACCAACTCCTAGAACACTTAATCGTAAATCGCATCTAGTAACTAGGGTCTAACTGTTGATATTATGGTAGTTGTGGGAGGTATTTATCTCCATGTGTAAACCTGACGAGAATAGAAGACTCCAGGAAGCATGAGAAAACCCTAATAAGTTGGCTAATAACCCTAGAAGTCTTGTTGGCTCAAGAAGATAATTTATATTAGGTTATTAGCCTCCAAGAGAAGAAATCGACCAGAAATAATAATAATATACTGAACAGACAGGTACCCAGAAGGAGAAGTCAGCCCCAGTAAGTCTGTCAGAACCACTATAAATACAGGGCGCCAGTCTCTCATTTGACACATCTCAGCAGTTGTAAAGAGTCAGTTCTGCGCAGTGCAGTTGCAATCTTGTGTGCAGGTTTGGAGGAGAGTTGTTGGTGCAGTTGTTGTAGATAGTAGTTACGTTTTGGCTTGGACTATCTCTTGGCTAGGATTTGGACTATCTGATCAGCTCTTGTTGATGCGCTATCCTTGGGGAAAGGTGTGCTATCCTTTGTATGGTTATCTAGCCTAGGGTTTTCTTCTGGAATGATTCTCTGTCAAGGTTAAGGTGCTCAGAGGGTGGCTTCAACCTATGGTTGGGTGACAAGGGTATTGTCAATGGTTAAACGAGCACACATCCTTCGTATTCTAACAGGTTATGGGCCCACACCTCCTTCATTCAGTCTAAACGCTGGAAGGAAACATAGCCGCTAGGATATTGAGCTCGCCGAGGAACTGTCGCTAGGGTTACTAGAAGAAGAAACTTCCAAGACATTGTCGTTAGGGTTACTAGCAGGAGCAGTTGCAAAAAACCTAATCCTCTTGTTGAGGCACCTTAAGTGAATGGATTGACCTAATCTCCAGATAGATCAGTGCGCTCTAGCCTAGCGCATCTCCTGATACTCTCAGCAAGCCAAGATGTGAAGTTTGAGTTTATGGTCAAATCTAAGGGTTTGACAAAGTCAAAGAAACCATGACTTATTCTATGAAGTCAGAGAACAAGTTAGATGGAGCCTCTAAATTCAGAGCGTGGAAAACAAGTATTGACCTCATCCTTGCTAGGAATAAAGTATTGGATATCGTGAAAGGAAAGATCGTGAAACCAGAGTTTGAAGAAGGAAAAGAGAAGGAACCACAGAACGTTGCAGCTATGGAGAAGTTCAAAGACAGTGATATCAATGTTATGATTATCATAATGGAATCTATAAAAGACCACTTGATACCCTGCATCTCCCATCTTGACTCATCGAAGAAGATGGATTCCCTAACAAATCTCTTCTCGGTCAGAAACATTGGACAAGTTATGAGTCTGAAGAATGAGCTCCGTGACATGAAAATGAATGATGAGGACAACATAACATCATATTTTGTGAGAATCTCTCAGTTAAGAGATCAACTACAAGCTATTGAAGAGATCATCTCATAGAAGGAGTGGGATGCATTTGCCGCAAGCATGAACACAAGAAAGGAGTATCCGATATTTGAAGAACTTTGGACTTGTTGTGCTCAAGAAGAATCAAGGATCGATGCAAAAGAGAAACCCCAAAAGAAGTACGATGATCAAGCCTTCACAACAAGATTCAAGAACTTCAGGAACAAAAGGAACTTTGGTTCAAGGAGGAAGCCAAATCAAGAGAAATACATTTCAGAAGTACAATGCTTCAATTGTCGAAAGTATGGTCACTACAAGAATCATTGTCCCGAGCTAAAAAAAAGGAAGGAGAAACACGAAGCATCAATTGCCAATGAAAATTAACCTACAAAGAAGACTAAGTAGGATGGAAGAGACTTCTTCTTCTAAAGGTAAAAAAAACTCTTCTTATTTCTTATACATATCTTGTTTGCATCGTCTCTGTACATATCTTGTATATCTATCTCTTGGAAGATAATGTGTTCCAAGAAGAACTATATCTATGGAAGAACAACAAGATAAGAATGGATATCATTAGATAATACACATGAAAGGATGACATACAAATCATGTGGAAACTATTGAAAGATAAGCTGAATCAATCATGAAGAGACTTAGAAGAAGCAAAGACAGAAAGAAGTCAACAATCGAGAGGAAATTGGAAAAAGACTTATGACATTTTGTAGAAGACAACAAGACGGAAGCATGGACTATATTAGACAAGAGAGCCAATTATATATTGCAGAAGACAATAAGGATGCAAATGGAAGCATGGACTCTGTTAGACGGAGGGAGCCGATTATATGCACTCATACATGAAGCAAGGATTAGGAGGGAGCTAATCCTATGACCCATTGAAGATGATGAAGTATATATCCATGATAGCAGCCATGAAAGATAGTATGTATTCTTCAAAGAGAAGCCTTAAATCATCCTTGGTTGTCCATCCACATCCGTGATCCTATGATGGAATATTTAGGGCATGGAATCTATAAGAAACTCCATGGACCCGAGAACTAAATAAACACATGAAGATTCCAAGAAAGAAAGAGAAGCCAGAACAACCAGTCATTGTATCAAGAATCACAAGATTGTCAGCCTGATATAAACTCAATAAAAGAAATCAAGCAGAGGAACTGAAAGTCGTGATGAAGAACAGTGTATGGAAGACTTATGAATGAAAGTATTGCGAGATCCAAAAACTAGAGGTTCTCCCAGATGGAGGGAGAAGACTATGATGATTACTTGTTCCAGTAAACCAGACTTATCTCTGCATGAGTCATTATATCATCCGCAACATCCATGAGTCAGAATTCTACATCAGATGAATGAAAAGAATGTTCTCCAAAGAAATTGAATAAAGAAGTGTATGAAGAGCAATCTCAAGACTTTGAGGCATACCAGAAGAGACCCTTGTATGCAGATAGAAGAAGATAACTTGTTGGAGAACCTCCAGTGCACAGCATAGTCGTGGTGAAGACTTCCTATAACATCAAGATGATTACTCAGTAGATCAGATATCATGATGACAGAAGAAGTGCCACATGGATATGTTCTAGTCTTTCCAACAATGATATACTCTACTGTTCAGAGCTACATAAAGCCTTCACAGTGTTCCAAACTAAAGTACATTTGAAATCAAGCATTACATTATCCATGATGAAGTCCAGAAAGGAGAAAGTGGTTCTCCAATACATATCTCCACAAATGAGCAGCTAAGCAGACATTTTGGTAAAGCTTCTATCCAAGATGAAAGTGTTTGCGTACCTCAAGTTGGAGCTCGTGGAAACAACTTCCTTATTGAAAAAGGAAGAGATGACTCCCAGGTTAGGAGGGAGCATTGAAAATATTATTGAAGACATTCATTCTCAAGATTGAAAAATAGTCCATCTTAGACAGATGCTTTCATGTTCGGAAAGTGGATTGAGACTTCTGACGGACAACGATTTCCCATTGTGGTTAACATGGGAAATGGTCCAAATTACTGATGTATCATAGACAACGACTTCCCATTGTGGTTAACATGGTGAGTCGTCTAGGACAGTCTCTCTTCTTGAGGGTTACTCAAGAAGACTGGCCCGCCTCGCCGGACAACAATTTCTCATTGTGGTTAACATGAGGAATGGTATGTTTTGGAGGTTGATACAGGACAGTGTTTTCCTCTTGTGGTTAACAGAGGAAATGGTCTGGATAGTCATTTCTTAGGGTTTATACATTCTCTCCAAGGTTCACTTTGATTAGTGTAGGAGGAATGGCCCAAGGTGGGGAATGGTCCAGGCTCAGCAATCAGGGACATGCATTCCTTAGGGTTTATACATTCTCTCCAGGGTGCACTTTGATTAGTGTAGGAGGAATGGTCCAGGGTGGGGAATGGTCCAGGCTCAACATTCCTTAGGGTTATACATTCTCTCCAGGGTGCACTTTGATTAGTGTAGGAAGAATGGCCCAGGGTGGGGAATGGTCTAGGTTCAAAAGACAAGACAGTTATTCTTCCTTGCTTGAGAAGAATATTTCAGATATCTCATTGTTCTACTCTGAGGGAATATATTCTTTCAAAGCTCACAGATGTGAATGGAAGATTGGCCCAAATGATTCAGTTTATATCATAACATTGTTTCTGTGCAAGTTGCTATCAGATGTTTGTTATGAAGACTGTATGACAATGGATGTAACTATTGTGGTGGATATGTTCCATTGTTCGTGACTATACGTTGTTGATCAAGTACTTGTGTGTTACTTGGTGTGGTAGTATACCACTGGATTGTAGTTATGTACTACTATGGATAAACACAATTATGTTCTATTTTTGTTCTGATTGCTTTGAATACTATCAGCAGTTTATTGGAAATAATCATCAGCCACATGAATGATGAACAAAGATTTTCCAGACGGAAAATGGTTCAGAGCATTTACTCTTCTAGATTAGAAGAATGGCTTTTGTATCACACTGTGGAGTGAGCATCATGTCTGATTACTCAAATAGAGTATGGTTTAGAGAGATGATGCAGCTAATGACACTGATGGTGATGATGGTGCTCATGATCTAGTCATGAGATAGTCTAGACGACTATGTTGATGCTACCAGGTGAATGGTATGTTTTTGTGCTCAAGACCATTACCTGTAATACCTCCCTAGCTAGGAGGGAGTGTTGATATTATGGTAGCTGCGGGAGGTATTTACCTCCACATGTAAACTTGACGAGAATAGAAGACTCCGAGAAGCAAGAGAAAACCCTAATGAGTTGGCTAATAACCCTAGAAGTCTTGTCAACTCAAGAAGATAATTTATATTAGGTTATTAGCCTCCAAGAGAAAAAAATTGATCAGAAATAATATTAATACACTGAACAGACAGGTACCTAGAAGGAGAAGTCGGCCCCAGTAAGTCTGCCAGAACCACTATAAATACAGGGCGCCAGTCTCTCATTTGAAACATCTCAGTAGTTGCAGAGAGCCAGTTCTACACAGTGCAGTTGCAGTCTTGTGCACAAGTTTGGAGGAGAGTTGTTGGTGCAGTTCTTGTAGCTAGCAGTTACGTTTTGGCTTGGACTATCTCTTGGCTAGGGTTTGGACTATCTGATCAGCTCTTGTTGATGCGTTATCCTTGGGGAAAGGTGCGCTACCCTTTGTATGGCTATCTAGCCTAGGGTTTGCTTTCGGAATGATTCTTTGTCAAGGTTAAGGTGCTCGGAGGGTGGCTTCGGCCTATGGTTGGGTGACAAGGGTATTGTCAATGGTTAAACGAGCGCACATCCTTCATATTCTAACACTAACCCCCTTGTCTTCCCTAGGGGTTAGCCTAGACGAAAGAGGTTCAATTCAAAGTGACAGCGTGGACTTTGAACCTAGGCATTGTGCCTCCGAGGACACACTAAGTGAGTAGGACTTAGCTCACGTTTTCAAGTGTGTATAAGGACGACAACAACTTGGAAAGAAAGCAAGTAAACCTAGCCACACAACCATTCCTTAAGGACAAGTGGGGCAACAAAATAAAAACTTAAAACAGAAAATTACTTCCAAATCCTAGCCTTACGATTTAGCATGGGTGGCAAAGCCAAGCCAAGTCTCTTTGTTAGGTGCAGGCACAAATTATTTACAACTTATTACAAACAAAAAATTAGAAATTATTGAAGAAAGCAAGCCCTAGAGACTCTCTTGAGTTGCTTACAATCAAAGAAAGAGAAGAGAGAAATAAATGGATTTGTTACCCTAAGTTGGAGGCTCTTTTTGAGTGTTTTGTGGCTCAAAATGGGAAGCACCTCCCCTTTTTCTAGTGAGAATTTGCTAAAAACAGCAAACTAAAGCTTGTTGGAAATGTTGAAAATGTACAAAACAATTCACAAAAAAATTTGTTAGTGAAAACAGAAATTTACACAATAAAAATTGAACATGTGATATGATTTAGGGACTATTTCAGAACTGAAAAACCACCACAAATCTTCAAGAAATGATAGAAGTTAAGAACAGAGTTAATGGTGGAATCCCTTTGTTGAACAAGCAACTTCCCATTCTAAAAATTGTTTCTCTAAATCCTTAGTGACCTACAAATAAGTTAGATCTTGCTACAAAACAATAAGGAGGTGAACACATGAAATGTAAATTGCAAAATATTTTCCAATACCACACAAGTAACTCACCAAGTCTACAACAATACTACCATAAACTTAACCAAACAAAATACTTTGCTTGGGATCTCCTCAATTAAATTTCAAAGCAAGAAAACCCACAAGAAAAATATGACAACAATATCACCTCAGACCAAAACCATAAGGAGCATCAAGAAGACTCTCAATGCACCATGAAATTCCCTCCAAATCTTTCCTTTATTCCAATAGAAGCAAGTTTGAACAAATACTTGCCACAAACTTGAGAAGAAAAAATGAGAACAAGAAGAGAGAGAGAGGAGTGTGAGAGATTTGGGTATAGTAACAATAGACTGAGAATAGATATGAAATGAGGGGGGTGTGGGCATTCTTTTATACTTGGGAAAGGAGAGAGACCCCTCTTGGATGAGCTCCAAATGTCACACATCAAAGATATAAAGATAAAGTCAAGGAAGAGACACTTTTAGGGTTTTGGTAAGTTGGGGTTTGAGGGTTGAGTGAGGAAAGGGGAAAAACACCTTTGCCTATGGTCAAACATTAAGTTAGACACCAAGGAGGGCGAATTTAGGGTTTAGGTGGTTTTTTTCACTTAAACTTTTTAATTCTCACATGTCAATTAGATAGAGAACACCACTTTAAGTTGTTGGTTAAGCAAGGGGGGGTTTTTTAAGTGGAAAATTACTTTTCCAACTTAGGAAAAAGGTTAGGAAACATTTCCCACTCTCTCTCTCGTGACTTTTTTCTCATTTTACAATTTTTGGCTTTTTTAAATTAGCCAATTATTTGTTGATTTTTTACTGACTTGGACTCCTCATGGACAATGACCTAGAAAAACTTGTCCAATTGAGCTAAAACTTGGTCTGAGGGTGTAGGGGGTATCATTCTATTTCTTTTGAGTACTCATACCCCTATTAAAATCCCCTAGGACCTAGTTTTTACATTTTTACATCAAAATTAATTAAAATTACAATTAACTGGGTAATTTTAAAAAATTAAAAAAAAAAACTACTTAAAGACTCTAAGAGATGTTCAGCATGGTAATTTACAATATTCCTAGACCCTAGTCACCCATTGGGCTCGATCATTAGAACTTTTACCACTTTGGAGGATTATTGGGAGTGAAAAACTCAAGGGCAATTAAAATGGTTGGTTAGGCCAAATCAATTACTTGAGGAAAAAAACACTCGATGAAAGAAATTCCATAATGATAAAGTCCTAGGAAACTAACCTAAAATATAATGCATGCTGACTCATTACATTATTATCCCACGCAAGGGAGCGGAAATTCCAATTACAAAAAACAATGTCGGGGAAAAATTTCCTTATAGAACCAAAAAGTCTTCAACTTGGTTGCACCATCAAGTGCATAGCTTCATGGCACATGGAGTTGACCCCCTAGTTGAAATAGGTGGTCAACAGACTCCTCGTGGACAATGACCTAGTAAAAATTTTCCAATTGAACTGAAATTTGGTCCAAGGGTGTAGGGGGTCATTTGCAATTTGATTTGAGTACCCACACCCCTATACAAAATCCACAAGGACCAAATTTTTACATTTTACATCAAAAATAATTAGAATTTCCAATTCATGGAAAATTTTAATAATTAAAAAAAAAAAACTATCAAAACTTAACGGAATTCCGCAAGACTCTAGGAGATGTCTAGCATGGTTCTTTACAACATTTATAAACCTTAGTTACTCATTGTTCTCAATCATTAGAATGAATTTCACCACTTTGGAGGATTTTGTGAGTGAAAAACTTAAGGATAATTAAAATTGTCTAGTAGGCAAGATTAATTACCTAAGGAAAAAAAAACACTCGATGAAAGGACTTCCCTAGTGATAAAGTCCTAGGAAACTAACTAAAAATTGATTCATGCTAACATATTACATCATTATCCCACGCAGAGGAGCGGATATTCTGAGTACATAGAAAGACGTGTTGGGGGAAAAACTTGCCCTGCTGAGCCATAAGTCTTCAAAATGTGTTGTACCACAAGGTACATCTCTTCATGGTACATGACGTTGACACCTAGTTGAAATAGGTGGTCAACATGCCCAAAAATGGTCATTCCATGGTACCACCATTCATGGGCCTTGCCTTCCAAGTACAAGGTAGAAAATTTGATGGCATCCAACTCCATCATGGGATTTAGTTGTAGATAGGCATCCAATTTTTGTACCCATGCCTTTGTTGAAGATTTAGTTATTCCATCTAAGGGGAAAATCTTCATTTTCCATGCTTTGCACCCTAGCTCATTGTTGCCCCTATGAAATTCTCTAGGCCTTCCTCTATACTTGATTCCACTATATTTAGATAGTGTGACTTGTCTCCTGAAACCTACGCTCAAGGATGCATACTCTCTTGCATACTCAAAGTTATCTTCTACCTCCATACTCCCCTGGAAGTGAACATCATGTTGTTGTGAGTCCAAAAAACTAGGCATGTAAGGCCTAGGCGTGACCCTGCTACTCCCTGGAATCCTATCGTTTGCGCCCCCAAAGAGGATTTGTCCCTCAATATGGGTCCTATGATTAGACTCCACGTAATATTGTTCTCCTCCATGAGACCCACTAGCACCATTGTTCCCTCCATAGTTAGGTGGTTCCTTGAGATGTACCATCTACATTAGTAATTGTGCAATTGTATCATGTCTTGTTGCTAAGGTGGTGTGTATGTTTGACAAAGTTGTTTGTCCCCTTGACAAGTGTTGTTTTGTCTCTTGCAAGTGATGTTTCATTTCAAACGGTGTCCTGTCAATGGAGCGCTTCAATTCCTGAACTATATTTGCCAACTCAACCCCTTTGTCATTACAATCTCCTGTTTCATGTCTCTCCATTTTTGGAATTGTTTCTGGTTCTCTCGCCTTTCTATCCTTCTTCCTTTTGTCGTATCCTTCCATTAGCAATCATCACAGGCTGGGAGGATTTGCGCTCTGATACCACTATAAAATTCCCTAGTAGATTTACCCAGAATTTAATGGATTATTGTTTTTCTAATTGTGGTATTTTGTCAAGCAGTTTATTGTCTTTTCCTTCTAAGTTGCGTTAGGGTTGATTTATAGAGTTTTTACAAGTAGTAAATGATGGAAATATAGAAACACTCGATACACAACCGGATATAATAGAAATAACACAAGAAAATATCCACAAATACCTCAGATCTGAATTTTATTTAAATATATACATGACCTCGGTACAAGAGATGGACAGATCTAGAATAGAGATGGAAGAATAATGTGTGTGGTTGATAATAGCTCCAAGATACAATAACAATAAAGAGAGATAAGCTCTCCTGAACTCCCAACAATTGCATGCAAGATCTGAAAGATCAATTTCTTTCTCTTGTGTTCTATAGTTGGCTGCTCTAGCTGAGTTGCACCCCTCTCTAGCTAGAACTCTCCTAGGAATTTTGGCCTTGCTAGATCTGGCCTCCAAACTCCTGATAATGGTTGCAAATCTGTAGATTTGAAGATGATAAACTCATAAGAAGAGATTCATTGGTTGTAGTTGTAGATCTGATCCTCCAAAGCTCTGTATCTCTAAGGACAAGTACGCCCTCCTTCAGAAATTCGCCCAGCTTCAATAATAAATAATTATGAGGTGATAAACCCTCACAAACTGAAGAGAAAGGTCACCCTAGGGATGGAAAACCCTCACAAACTGAAGAGAAAGGTCACCCTAGGGATGGAAAACCCTCCTATGGTGAGATTTACTTCAGGTCCATTGTCCTTTAGGAAAAACAAGCTTCTCTTTCCTTGGAAGTATGCTCCAATCATGTAGAAACCCTCAAAATGGCACCCTGACTCCACAAATAACTGCTACAAACTGATCTAAAATTGTGTAAAATGGCGAGGGTGGAATATTTCACCACCTTGGCCAAGCTTGGATCAGGATTCCTTTTCGATCGATTTGAAAGGACTCGTTTTGTTATATTGCCTATATACTTCTCCACTTTGTTTATACAATCTTTGTTTTAACCTAAGTACCTACTAGTTGCATTAATTTGTGTTGTAAATAAGGAATTGAAAATCGCTTGTCTGCATCGGGCAAGGTCTGAGTGGAGATTTGATCTACATTGATGCATCCAAATGCGTTCTATTTAAGCTACTCTCCACACCATGAATCAACTCGAATTACATTATGTCACCGCGATCCTGAGAGAGAGAAATCAACTAATTCTCGATGCAACGAAGCATCTAATTGACTATGTTGTGATACCTTATAGTGGGATGGAGAAAGATCCAATAGCTTCAATGATCCAATTATTTTTATTGAGGTTCAAGGCATTAGTCTACACTCACAATCCCTAAGGACCGATTGTAGCCTCCCACTCGCATTTAACCAGACCCCCATTGTTGGAGTTCACCAAAGTGAAGCTTGAACCATAGCCTCTACGTCCTCTGATTCAAAACTTATCACAACTGAAAGTGATTTGCCTGACTTAAGATCTATAGGGAGTAAAAGGGGAATAAGCTTTGTCTTTCTTCCCATCGCACAAAACAACTAAGACTCAAATTCACTTTTCCACGGGCCTTAAAATGGGTTATGAACAACCCTTTCAATGTGCTAGAAATTACATTACAATGGTTGGGGGTACTATGAGCGAAATAACTAAAGGTCTCTAGAGCCACAAAATAGAAGAAAAAAGCTTTGTGTCAAGCCATAGAGATGGCAGCAGTGCCCACAACCAATAAAGTAAAAGCAACTATCAGTGAAATCAGTGTAGTCGTGTAAAGTGGTGAATTAAGCGAACTAAAACACAAAATTGACAGCAATCAATTGACTTCAACAAATGGGTAATTCAACGATTAATTCATGGTAATAGTCCCCTTCTAAGAGTTTTCTAATTCTAGGTCCAAGGGTTTCTTTCCCTCTGTGCCTCCTGGGCTCTAAAAATGGATGGGAATTAGCAAGCTTCGTCGATATTTTCCCTGTTCAGTCTGATTTCCAGTTGTCATTCCTTTGTATCACAAGTCGGAAGTTGGTACTGTTAAAAAGGAGGAAATTGGCTACCATTGGTTGGTTCGCCAATAAGTCCAGGACATGAGATTCCATTTGATTGGGGGTGATACCTTGGGGCTTGCACTCACTTTCCATGATCTGTGGTAGCTTTAACCTGGAATCATTGGCCATGTTGATATACGACCTCGCCATGAATCTACCAAGCGTTTTGGCAGATTTTAGCAGTGGGTCTGAAGGGATATGAAAGCATGTTGTCCCTAAATAAGATCACTTCAATGTGAGCTCTGAACCCTGCAACTGTGCGCCCAAGAGCAACTGTGCGCCCAAGAGCACCTCATTACGTTGCTCGAATCTGCATTGTTCCCAAAACAGGTTATAAAGAGTTAGAGATCTTGCACTCGGTGGAGATTACAGATCTCCACTTAGACCTCCCACTCTAATGGCTATCCCAAAGCTATCAACCCTGGCTTTTGGGTCTAATAGGTACATTTACTGATCGTAGGCATTTTCCAAAGGTTTTTTGAGGCATCTAAACACGTTTCTCTCGTTGATCTAAACAATCTGGTATAATAGATGAGTCTGTAGTTCCTATGGTTTTTATAGAGAGATCATAATGTGTGAATGATACGATATTTGTTGGATGGACTTAATGATGGGGCAAGACGAAGGTATAAATTTGTGTTGCAAGCTAGTGATTCCTCCTAATGTAGTACAAGATGTAGTACACATTATATTCCACTTCCTCATTTCTAATCATGAAGCTCTGGTTGGTTTGAGGGTGTGGGTGAACCCTGGTTTTTGGCTTATTAGGTACTGTTATCGCACAATTTGTATTTATTCCAAAGGATGAGGTTTAGGGAAGGCAAATTGGCTTAACATGAAATTATCCTATCATTGTCACCTCAACAGGATACCTCTTTCTATTTAGGGTTGATAGCCCAGGGGAGACGTCCCTGGTGACCTGGGGTTTTGAGAAGGCAAAGGTTAAAAATTCTATGAAAATGTCCCCTCTCACAAGTCACACTGATCAGAAAGTCTCAGGGTTTAATCCAATGAAGTAATGAAGAATTAAGATGTACCTGCCCAGAACAAAGCAACAAGAAAATATATCTTTTGCAAGTACAACTTGTTGTTAGTACTTCATAAAACTATGGACTTTATCAATAAAAGCAATAATTGTTATATGGTGAAGCAAACAGAAATTTATAGCAGCGATGTTTATAAGACAGTAGCTTCACAATAAATACCTTAAAATGGCTTCAAAATTACCATGAATAATTACTCATCAATACCAAAGTACTAGCATTTGTCATAACCAAATAAGGCAATGTATCTATCAACTTTCTAGATTGCTTTTAGGTGCTTTTAGTGTTGAAATAGATGGTTGTAGCTTACTTTAGTAACAGCAGCAAATAGATTAGTAGATTAGACTATTCTAAGGTTAGAAGTAGTTAGTAGAGAGCTCAAGGTAAAGGCTTTGATAGTAGTTTTTTGTCAATCACTCAATGGCAAGGCTTAGATTAGTGTTTTTTAGGGTAAATGGAGTTTTTTAGGAAACGACAAATCTTGAAGGAACAAATGATAATAAGAGAGATAGAGACAAGAGGGTCAATAATTGAAGTGTTGGTAACCCAAGGCTTCAATTACCAACCCCTAGGGGGGAATAGCTACTAGAAAGTAGGTAACCCTAGGCCCTAGTAGTTTTCCTCATTTAACTCAAGAGATGAAAATATGACGGCTTAGATGAAGCAAATGGTGCTTCGGTGTTGCAATGGCAAGGCCCTAAGCAAAAAGGCTTCAAGAAAATCGGTTTTCCAACATAATCTAGTAGGTGAAGGTTATTAAAGCAAGGACAATAACATGTGTTATAGCCTTCTAGAGTTTTAAACTAGCAATTTCATAATCTTAGTGTAAATGCAAGATAAGTACAACCATAACCATTCAATGAAGAAGAATTGCAGAAAATTTACTTACATTCACCAAGAATCATCTAGCAAATAACCTAGTTGAGCACCTCCACCAAGAAAAATGCCAAAATAGTCCAAAATAAGTCTCCTTCAAGAAGTGCGCACCAAATTTCAGCGAAGTAACCCTAATGAGGGTGCAAATTTCAGACCTCACACTTGTTGGAGTGAAAGATGATGAAAAAATACAAGGGAAAATCTCTTATTTATACAGTTACAATGACCAGAATTAGGTCAAAAAGGTCGACATGGCTAGTTTACATGTAATATCCATTTTTTACATTAAATGACAAATTAAAACCCTAAATCAAGCAAAAAAGGTGATGCCATGCCCTTTTAGGGTGACGTTAGGCCTTTCTAGTGCAACGTTGGCCTCTAGGAGCAAAACGTTAGGCCTCCTAGGGCCTCTGGATCAAGCCATGCGTGCCACTTGGCACACAACTGCCTCCAAAGTGTTCGTCAAACGTTGGGTGACGTCATGGGTCACAGAGGTGACGTCATAGGCCTTCCAAGGCCTACATCATAGTGGGAGGGCAAGACCCCCATGGATTCAAGCCTGCCAGGCTGTCTCTGGTGGAACGTCCTCCTCTCTCTCCGGTGCAAACCTCTAATCTGTTGTTGCCCTTCACTGGGGTCTCAGCATCCATCTAGTGGGATTGTATCCCGATGGAGGTTCGAACTAATCATCTCCTCATGTGTGCCTGTCCGTCGGGTGTGGCCCTGCAGCAACAAGTATTCCCTCCATGGGCTCATAAGTCACAGGGATCATAGCAATGTCAATCACATCTAATAATCAAGTTATTTAAACATGTGCATAAACCCCCCTTTCCCAAACAAGTGCTCAAAGACATTATGTTATTCTACAAGCCAAGTTTGGAGAGGACGTCATGGGGTCATATTGGGTTAATTCTCATTGGACGTGGGATATTTCCAGGTGAAGACAAATCCAGGGCATGTAAGTGGATAAGGTGGTGTAGGGATGTTTGAGCAATGGGTATAGTGATGACAGGGGAATGTATGGCTTACATGTGGGTGTCTCTGAAGAGGGTGAGTTTCACCTTGTCATGGATGCAAATGTTTCCAAGCTCATTTAATGTCTTTTCTCTTTTTTATTTTATTGTTTTGTCTTTCAAGAGACTAGTTGGGGGACACTTCCCTGACGTGGTGATCAGTGGTGACAATGTTACCCACAAGCATTTCACGGATATGAGAAGGTTAGCTCATGATGAGACCCCCTTTCTCTTGGCTATGCCACCAAGAGCCACTACCCTGGCGTGGTGACCAGTTGTATGGTAGTGTCATACCGCTACATGACCATGGACCTAATAGGTTGGCTCGTGATGAGACCCCCTATCCTCCAACTAAGTCTTGATTTTCTTATTTTATGGGTCCCTTTGTTTCTTGCTAAGAAGCATTTTATTGATTTCTATAGGATCCCTAGGCGAAGCATCTGAAGGTTTTGTTCTTTTGGCTTTTATCTTTTGCCAGCTACTTTTACCCTTTGGGCCTTTAGCCCCTTCTTCCCACAAGACAAGGTACAACCCTTTGCTAGCTTGGCAAACCCAATGCCCGAACCAATGTATGGGATGGATGAGAAGGAGAAAGATGAAAAGTGGTAAGTATGGTGGGAACGAACGATGACCTTTCATGAACCCACCCAGTGGCAACTCAAACCTTATGGGAACAAACTTACTAGGGCACCTTGTCATTCCCCCCAGGTGTGGACAAGTGGAAAGGCATAAGGTCCAAACACACATTAGAAGTAAAAAAGAATTAAATGCACATATTCAAATGTTTTGAGAATCAGAGTGACACAAAACATGATACCCAGACTCATTACCTCATGGAGCAAGACCCACTGTTGTTGAAGGACTAGATTAATGGGATGGATGTTGTTGTTGTTGACAAGGTGGAGGCGTTGAAGAAGGATGGGCCCTCCAAGGCCAAGCTCAAGTCAATATGGCTCTTGGTACTCCATGTCTTGGACTTGTGGGCCTCGAGACATAATCTCCTTAGTTATCCCTGGGCTAGGGGACAACATCTGACTCCAACTCGAGGACATGTGATCACCATAGAGTACATGAGAACCTCAACATTTCTGGCATGACCTGTGACCTGTTTGATCTCAACAAAAGATTATTAGTAATCATTTGGGGTGGTGATATCACCCCTGACTCACATATGGTACAGTAAATGAAAAATAAACAAGCATATATATAGATAGAAATACTACTACTCTAGCATGGAATGCAGATGGTATATACAATGAATGCAAATGCCTACCTACTTACCTCTACTTACCTGTTGGTTGAATGCTAGGTGTAATCAAATATCAGTGAAACCATCCTAGCAATGTCTCACAATAGCTACCTATGTGCTTCATCATAAACCGAAATAGTGATAAGCACAAAAATAACATGAGTTAGAGAATGTATTATATCATCGGAAATCATAAAGTCTAGCTCATGGAGGTGGGAGGGAGGGAGGGAGCGGCAAAAATGCCTAGTCATACTATCAGGAAAGTGCTCAATCCATCTTAGAAAGGGATCGTAAAAGGTCAAGGGTTAAAAAGACAAACTCAAAGAGTCTGAATGTTGGCTACCTCGGACGTCTTCACAACCTGAGACCTGGGAAGGGATTAGAAAGAACTGAAAGGATGACCAACAATTTCTCAAGGGGAAGTTGGAAGACTGTGATAGTAAGCTTCTTCTTGAGGTACTCAACCTTCCCCTAAATTCCAAAAGGAGGTTTTGTCCTACAGAAGACTTGGGATAAGGGACATGTTTCCAAACCATACCTTTAGTGACATGGCGAGGTAAAGTAATCAAAGAGAGGTGGAAAATCTTATCGCAAGTACCCTGCTTTAGGCAAGCAACCTCCTCACTCTCATCAAGATCTGAGCACAACGATAGTTGATAATTTTCTTCATAGAATAAATCCAAGTGCTCAAAGGAACTATCATCAAAGTCCTCAAGGTATGACCGAAAAATATTACGAGAGCATAGCATCGAGTCATCCTTGGGTGTCTGAAAAATATTTGTAATAATGTCATGTCTTGGTTGCCAAATGTCAAATTTATTAGTAACTTCATGTGATAATGGTAAAGGCAAATTTTGGACGTGACCCTCACTTTCGTAAATGGGAGCCCCATCATATCCAATCACATCACAATTACACTTCCCGAGATGTATGAACTCTTCAATATTATCAACAAAATCATCATCTTCATTATAGCATGAAGGGGTAAAAACATCCAACTCTTCTTCACTTTCCACATCATAAGATAAAGAATCATTAAAAATTTGGAAAGGAAAACAACTCACCTTGCTTACTTGTTCTTGTGCAGGAGCTTCATGTATTTGGATGACTTCATCAAATGGAAGACTTGCTTCTACATCTTCAACTGTACAACAAGGAGAATCTATTTTGCCCGAGGATTCCATTTTTCTTCACTCTCTAAATCATAGAATAAGGTATTATCAAAATCCTGAAAAAGAAAATGACTAACCTCATCCTCTTCTTTTTGTGTAGGAGGAATAGGCTCGTGGATGGCTTCATCAGAGGGAGGAGCACATATCGATACTTCATCATCGTGTTCAAGTTCCAACTCCTCAACCACGTCCTCATTATTCTTGGCAGAAAAATGAGTAACCCTTTGCTCTTCCTTGCAGGACTAGAAAACCTCATCAAGATCCTTCCCCTTAGCCTCTTGTTGGTCGATGGTTTGTTCCCCTTCATTTTGGAAACCAGCAGTAAAGGTCTCAAGGGAAACTAATTTCTCCAAACTAAGAGTGTATAAGGTAAAGAGGTGTCTTACCTGGGACAAGGAGATATTTTCCTCGATTCTTGTAGCCATGATGTGAGCTTCATCGAGCGTTTTTGGGCCCTTTTCACTAAGGGGAAACCCTAGATGCACTAAGAGTGCATTGGTATAGAGATGAATAATGTACTTGTCTTCAAGACGATGGCTTCCAAGAATTCGATGTAGTATGTCTTCAAACCTATCCTAGAACTGTCTGACAGTTTCATTCTCAATTTGTTTTATATGCTTGAGTCTTTTTAGTAGTATCGGGATGTCTTCCAACTGAATACCCCATCTTTTGAGAAAGGTTTCTTCCAAATGTTCCATAGTTTTGATGCTAGCATCAGGGAGGTTGCCATACCACTTCCTAGCATTGCCATGTAGAGTGGCAGAGAAGAGTTTCAATGGTGAAGAGTGTTTCAATGGTGAAGAGTCGAAGAGTCTCAGGAAACAACCTTACAATGACATCCCGAGGAGATTGGATATATTAAGGGGATGCCCATGTTAAATCCATCACATAATCATTTTACTGAACAGATTCCCCAAGAATTTGGCAATATGGTTGATTCAGAAACTTTAGATATGTCATGCATGGTTGGAATTTGACAGGCAAAATGCATGTCAAATATAGTCAAAAATTTTATGTCACAATCTCCCACAACAACCATTGAATTGCAGTTATTTGTTGTACACTAGAGTTAGGATTGATGTCATTTCTGAATCTCCATACCATTTACTGATAAACTAGATGTGGACCTTCACATGGATGGTGGTTAATAGCGATTCATTCTCCCTACATTGAGCTACCACCATTTACTCTAAACCAAAATTCGGGGATTGTAAACGCTCCCTCATTTTCATCTAATCGCATTGGAAGTTTCCCATCTGTCAAAAAGTCTATTAAATTATTCCCGATTGATCTATATGGATCAATCCGACAAAAAAGATTCAGATTTATATTCAGTTTTCACTATATCCCATTAAATTCTACCCGTATCCAGATATACTTCCAATTAGAAAAAAAATAATAATAAGGAAGAGGAGAGGTACTTTGATACTTTCATCCAACCACGTGAAATGGAGCTATGAACGAATGAATCAAACCATTCTTAAATGTGAATCTCACTTAGAAATTTTCCTAATGAAAATAGTAAGATTGAAAGATGGAGAAC
>ML803184.1:81317-106908 GCA_009831015.1 Picea engelmannii | reverse complement strand
AACGAAACTTGTTTGGGTAAATTACCTGGACTGCCGATGGAATTTTGGTATGTAGAAGCATTGAAAACGGTACGAAACAAGGCTGACAAGTAAATTTATTTGAAAACTGACTTTAACTGAAAGGGTAGACTGAAGTTGTAAAAAACTTCGTGGAAAAAAATACAGAGGAAGGACTGGCTGAGCAAATCGAAAAGTACAGAAAGTGTGGAAGGCACTAAAATTATAAAAAATATGCAGACAAAATCCAGAAGCAAAACTGATCCAGGAGTGAGACTGAAAATCCAGAAGCAATTAAAAAATCTTCAACCTCGGCAGCAGGAAAATTTTTGTTCTGTGATTCATCAAGTAATAATCATAGGTGACTTTTGAAACTAGGTTAAATATACTCAGAAGTGTGAATAAGATTTAAGTTAAATAAACTCGTAAGTGTGAATCCTTCTGAATGTGCAAAAGGGAATCCCTGCCTCTCCCGAGGTCGTCTTAGAGATCAACCCTAAAGAAGAGACTCGTTGAAAGGAGTTTCAAAAACTGGACAAATTTCCTGTACAAACGGCTACTTGTCAGAAAAGTAAAGATCCCAGAGATTCACGACACAATGGGAAGAAAACATACGGTAAAGGTAAAAAAAATTGCCAATTGGATATCTTGTTGTAAATGGAGATTAGGTTTTGCTGGTTGATTGGATCAATTGCGTCTTTTCTTCTAGATCTTTTGCAATCATGATCAAGTGTTCAGCCTCCAGATAATAAGAGGCAGGGGAGGGACTCCTGATGCCCCCCCCTATTATTCCGATCGGTAACTAAAGGGTTAAATAAGATGATAACAGCTTTGCGTAAATGGCATCAATAAGAAAAACTTCCCTATCGCTTGTAGATGATGCAATTTTTATTTGGAGTACAAACAGTAAGGGATTCAAATAAGCACAAGGAAGTTCTGGTACTCTATAGCAAGGCCATGGATATGGAAGTGAATGACCACAAGTCTCTAACATACAGGAGAATAATTCAGTACCTTCCAAAAACGCAAAGAAATATTTACGGTCTAATGTAAAACCTAATGATAAAAGATTATTTAAAAAAATAGATTAATATTGGCTTTATGAGGAGGAGGGAATGGTGACAAACTGGGGATACAGATGGGTCAGATGGCTCACCACAGGTAAGGGTAACAAACTCGGGATACAAATGGGTCAGATGATAAGAGGCAGGGGAGGGACTCCTGATGTCCCCCCCTATTATTCCGATCGGTAAGTATAGGGTTATAAATAGGATGATAACAGCTTTACTTAAATGGCATCAATAAGAAAAACTTCGCTATCGCTTGTAGATGATGCAATTTTTATTTGGAGTACAAACAGTAAGGGATTCAAATAAGAACAAGGAAGTTCTGGTACTCTATAGCAAAGCCATGGATATGCAAGTAATGACCACAAGTCTCTAATATACAGGAGAATAAAGCCATGGATATGGAAGTGAATGACCACAAGTCTCTAATATACAGGAGAATAATTCAGTACCTTCCAAAAACGCAAAGAAATATTTACGCTCTTATGTAAAACCTAATGATAAAAGATTACTTTAAAAAAAATGATTAATATTGGCTTTATGAGAAGAAGGGATGGATAACAAACTGGGGATACAGATGGGTCTGATGGCTCACCACAGGTAAGGGCAACAAACTCGGGATACAAATGGGTCAGATGGCTCACCATAGGTACGGAAATATATTTCCAGAGTCTTTTATATTATTCAATGTACTAGATCATCCTCTAGTGCATTGTCCACTCAATCAAGGTTTGGTCAAAATCACTGAAACTGAGAAATGGAAAAAGGAAATGGGCAAAGAGACAATATTTCGGATTGGCTTGAATGGTGGTACAAAGATAAATTAGTCCCAGAGCTTAAGGCGTTACCTTTTTATATTGTGTGCTTTATGGCATAAGATAAATGAGATGATTTTCCAAAGTATGTAGATTCTGTCAATCAAGGCTAGTCGTCAGGTATGCTATGTTTGTGAGGAACTTTGGATGCCAGTACTTTGTAAGAATCTCAAAACACTAAAAGCACTGAAAATAAATCATTCAAAGGCTTCGGGGCTACTTCGACGGATCAAGTCAAGGATCCCCAGACAACTGTGGTTCTGGAGGCATTTTATATTTGGCAAAAAGCCGTTATATTTCATTTGACATTAAATCAGCATGCAGTCGAGGTATAAACAATAGAGCTGAGCTATGTGCTCAATGGCTGTTGACCAGCAGGCAGACAGCATAACTAACCTTCAAGGTTGTTGGGCGATTCCAAGTTTGTTGGGCAATTCCAAGGTTATTATTAATTGGATTGAATGGTAAGAACAGATAAGAAAATCCAACTCATTTCACACTTTTTGGAAAGAGATGTAAGTGAAAAAAATTCTATGGTTATTTTTCAACATGCTGTAAAGTAACTTTGTCCGTCGCAGCTGAGACGGCAGAAGAAATCACTGAAGCCCACTAAAGGAGTTATTCATTAGCATCGAAGACATATAGAGAAGGAACCTGCTGTTAATTTTTCATATTGCAATAGAAGAATTTTAACCTGTAACTATCTCTGTTATAGTCAGTTGTTACCATGTTTTGGATGACTGTGAACAAACCTGTTCTATAAACTCTTATGCTTTAATTTTGGTTTGGAAGAAGGCGATAGATCTAATTCCGTGTGAACATTGTTACGTATATTTGGATTGCTGAGGTCATTAAATGATATAGTAATAGATTTACTGTTTGCTAGCTCTTGGTGTTGCGTCTAAGGAATGTACTTCAATTTCAACTGAAATAGAAAGTATTTTTCTAAGAAAATGTATGTTTTGATTTCGATTTGATGTAAAAATATACATTTTTCTCGAAAAAAAAACTGCCAAATGAAAGGAAAAATTGTTAGATCTCAATATTCCCTTACGAAGGCTTGAAAGGAAACGAACCATCCTATAATATGCTGAATGTATTTTTCTTGAAAAAAAACTGCCAAATGAGAAAAAGGATAGAATAGTTAGATCTCAATTTTCCCTTACGAAGGCTTCAAAGGGAACGAACCATCATTAAAGGCGCTGAAATAAATAGTTGGTAAATGGTTTCTTCTCCTTCAAATACATAACGTAAGATGACTGCTTGAATCCATTGCAGCTCCAGTGGCATTTAAAATTTTGACTGAAACAACGGGTCTGCAAGCGCCCTAAAGCACTGCAAACCTACTGGATCAAATATAAGAGAGCGAGAAACAACCAAAATTTAACAAGTTTCTATGCCAATAAGCATAGACCGACATTATAGAAGATGAACAGCAAAGAACTAACAAGCCCAAAACACCTAATAACATTTAAAAATATAAAACGAAATCTACCTAAAATGATGATACCTAAGTAAAAAACCAATGGTGTCATTCAGATACAAGGGAAACACCAAGAAGGTTCTCCTTGATATCAAGGACTTGGCACCACTTGCAACTCCGTACATCGTACAAATCATCATTAGCAGAGAACCTATACAAGTGTATGTAAAGCTGAAGGACCCTTAAAATAGATATATCAGAAATCTGGCTATTAGAATATTTCTATTGGACCTAAGAAAAGAGCCAGTATTGTCATTGAAATGCAGTAGCAACTCCGAGTAGGTTCTCCTTGGATGCCGTGATCGACCCTAAAGGAGAGACTTATTGAAAAGAGTTTCAAAATTTGGACAAATTCCCTATACAAACGGCTACTTGTCAGGAAAATAAGTAAAGATCCCAGAGATCCACGAAACAATAGGAACAGCATATACTATATAAAGGTAAAAAAAAATTGCCAAAAATGGTGGTGAAATTGGATATCTTGTTGCAAATGGGGATTAGGTTTTGATGGTTGATTGGATCAAGTGCGGCTTTTCTTCGAGATCTTTTGCCAGCCTCCAGATGATTAAGAGTCAGGGGAGGGACTCCTGATGTCCCCCCTTTTGATTCCTAAGTAACTAAAGGGTTAAACAGAATGATAACAGCTTTGCTTAAATGGCATCAAATAGAAAAACGTCCCTATCGCTTGTAGATGATTTTAATTCTCATTTGGAGTACAAACAGTAAAGGATTCAAATAAGCACAAGTAAGTTCTGGTATTCTATAGCAAAACTATGGATATGGAAGTGAATGACCACAGGTCTTTAATATACAGGAAAGCAATTCAGTGCCTTCCGAAAACGCAAAGAAATATTTACGCTCTTCTGTAAAACCTAATAATAAAAGACAATCTAAAAAAAAAGATTAATATTGGCTTTATGAGAAGAACGAATGAAGGGTAACAAACTGGGGATACAGATGGGTCAGATGACTCACCACAGGGAAGGGTAACAAAACTCAGGATACAATTGGGTCAGACAGCTCACCATAGGTACGCAAGTCAATATCCAGAGTCTCTTATATATTATTCAATGGACTGGTTCATCCTGTTGTAAATTGTCCACTCAATCGAAGTTTGGTCAAAATCACTGAAACTGAGAAATGGAAAAAGGAAATAGGCAAGAGACAATATTTCTGATTGGCTTGAAGGGTATTTCGGATTGGCTTGGGTGGTATAAAGATAAATTAGTCCCAGAGCTTAAGGCGCTTTTTTTTATAGTGTGTGCTATATGGCTTAGGAAAACTGAGATTATTTTCCAAAGTAAGGAGATTCTGCCAATTCAGGTTAGTCGTCAAGTATGCTATGCTTGTGGGGGAATTCGGATGCCAGGGCTTTGTAAGAATTTAAAAACACTAAAAGCACTGAAAATAAATCATTCAAAGGCTTCGAGGCTACTTCGACGGGTCAAGTAAAGGATCCCCAGACAACTGTGGTTCTGGAGGCATTTTATATTTGGAAAAAAGTCAGTATACTTCATTTGACATTAAATCAACATGCAGTCAAGGTATAAACAATAGAGCTGAGCTGTGTGCTCCACGGCTGTTAACCATCGAGCAAACAACATAAAACCTTCAAGTGTTGGGGATTACAAGGTTATTGTTGGGGATTCCAAGGTTATTGTTGGGGATTCCAAGGTTATTATATTCCAAAGTTATTATTGATTGGGTTGAATGGTAAGAACAGATGGGAAAATCCGACTCATTTTACACTTTTTGGAAAAAGATAACAGATGCAAGGCATAAATTTTCTATGGTGACTTTTCAATACTGTCCTTTCAAGAAGATCTGCTGATTATATCTAAGACGGCTGAAGAAATAACTCCACAGACCCACTAAAGGAGTTATTGACTAGTATCGAAGACCTAGAGAAAAGGGAACCTGCTGTTAATTTTTCAGATTGTAATAGAATAATTTTAACCTGTAGCTATCTCTGTTAACCACAGTTGTTGCCATGTTTTGGATGACTGTATGAACAAGCTTGTTCTAGAAACTCGTGTGCTTTAACTTTGATTTGGAAGAAGGCAACTTTTGCAAGATGAATGTTTGAATCCATTGCACCTTTAGTGGATTAGAGCTATTTAAGGAGTTTAAATTTTGACTGAAACAACGGGCCTGCAAACCTAAAAATATAATACCTCGGTAACAGCCCGGGCCTGCAAACCTAAAAATACAATACGTCAGAGAAAGCCCAATGGCGTCAATGAGATGCAAGAGAAACACCAAGTAGGTTCTCCTTGATATCAAGAACTTGGCACCACTTGCAACTCCATACATCAGATAAATCATCATGAGCAAAGAACCTATACTAATGTATGTAAAGCCGAAGAACCCTCAAAATAGCTATATCACAAATCTGGCTATTAGAATAATTTTATTGGACCTCAGGAAAGAGCCGGTATTGTCATTGAAATGCAGTGGCAACTCCGAGTAGGTTCTCCTTGGATGCCAAGGACTCAGAACCAACTGCAACTCCATACATTGGCATTCTATCATCATCAGCCATTAGCAATATATAAAACCCATATAAACAAAATATGAAAACCCAATTAAGCACGGCACCACCAACTATGTAACCCCGAATTAAACCGATAAGATAAAACCCCGAAATTTAGTTGGCTCATATCAAGAAATTCAACCATCCATTTTTACTTCACTGCACGAAGCATCAGAAGCGCGGATAATTTTAATCATTGCCAAAACAGTTAATATACCACCATGCGACACATTAACTACCAAGAAGGGTATATGCCCTTTAAAAGGCTCAGAAAAATCCAGCTTTTAATCACGAAGAATCAGAAGCAGAACTGGCATTATAAAGCTGAAAGATCCTCCTCATTGCCAATCGAATGAAAAAAAAAACACAAAAGAGAACACATGACAAAGAGATACGAGTTACATGAACTTTCATAGAACTCGAAAGATTTTTCAGAAAATATCTTAACTCTGCGTTTAAATTCCGCGGCTGCTCTACATGCTGCGACTCCCTCTGTAGGAAACGCCGCAATTGATTATATTCTCTATCTCGGCCGTCTGCTTATAAGGATTTTTCTTAAACCCTAATTCTACCTCCCGTAAACCCTAGCATACAGTTCAACCCTAACGCTCTTCACGCTTAGGGTTATTGGCAGGAGGGTCCAATTAAGGTCATGGGTAAGTCCGGCTACAAACAAAAACAACATGCGCTTGATTTAAAAGGCGTATTCTACTTTCTTAGTATTTTCTAGTTAAAATGTAGCATTATCGTCCGGTCTAATTTTTTTAACGTTATAATAGCATTGTAACTTTTGAGGATGTGGTTTTCTCTTCTTTTTTTTCCAAAAGAAATTTTTTAATTTGTACTAAATTTGGATTTAACCAAAAGATACAATATAGTGTCCATACCAAAAAAAATACTTGCAAAATCAAAAGATAGTGTATGCAAGTCCATTACAATTAAGGAGGAGGTCCAAAATTAATTAGCAGATTTGGCTGAAAACATTATCAGTGTATCATCACAAGTTTAAGAAGACAAAAATCTATCATCACAAGTTTAAGAAGATAAAAACATTGATCCATATCTTCATGTTAGAAGAGGAAACTAGAGAGCAAAAGACTATCAACAGTCAAAAAACTAGTATAGAGATATGCAATGAGTAGGGCTCTCTAGTCCACCTGTCCAGTGTTGATATGACAAAATACTAGTGTGTTCCAGGATGGCTTTTTTGGATAGGATATCCGCCTCTGCATTTAGTTCCTGAATATATGTGAGAAGTTGATCTGAGTGAAAGTCTGTGAGAGATCAAGGATCCTATCCTTCCAACATTCCAGTGCCGCAACTTGAAGCTTTTCTTTTTTGTTTAGCCAGTCAATAATGATTTTGGAGTCTCCTCTCACATGTAGATCCAAAATATTATGACGAGAAGCCAATAAAAGAGTGACCCTGATTCCAAGAAGTTCGGCCTTTGTGGTTTACTCGTTAAGGCATGTGGTGTTGTTTTGTTAAAGATTTAGTGTTTTTTTTGGCCTTCGAATTTTTAGTAATTTTGTAGGTCAAACATTTTGCTTATTATTTGTATTATTTTTAAGTAATTTTGTAGACCAAACATTTTGCTTATTATTTTTATGTAATTTTGTAGGACAAATATTTTACTTATTATTTTTATGTGTTTTGAGACTTTAGGAGATTATGAGTTCGAAACCAAAATTAATTGAATTAGTTGGACCTTTTAAAAGTTCAAGAAGTCGCAAATTCAAGAACAATACATGTCTAACTAACTATAAATGCTTAATAGCATCTTGAAGAAAGATATGCCATTGGTAATGAGCCTATTGATTAGACCCCACTACTCACTACTCAACAATTATCTAGCCATTAATGGAAAAAAATATAGAGAGAGAGCTTGAAGAAATTTGTATGTAACATTCATTTATGAATGAGATAATTTATTACTAGCTTAAATTCATTTTAACATTAACTCTATTAAAATGAAAATATTTTAAAAGATGAAATCTCTTTACAAACTTTTTAAAAAGTGTAAATAACTAAAGTTTATACTCACGTGACACGGTAACCTCCAAGTGCCATAGGTATGTCCCTTCTGCAGGCACGAGTAAATTGGGGAGTTTTGAACTCGAAACTGCATCGAACATAACACTTTATATCACGACACTTGTCAATTAAGTTGCCCCCGGAGACTTAAAGTTTTGATCATTCTATATATGTGATTTAATTTATATTTGAATGATTAAGAAAATAAATTGTTATCCTCATTCAAACCTTCAAATCTTTGTTATGGCGTGTTTGTTTGGTTTTTTTAATGAATTGTTAATTAAAAAAAATTGTAAATCATAAATAATATTTCATTCTTATTTATACTCAAAAACCTCTTTGTTTGTTTTTTAATGAATTGTTAATTAATTTTTTTTGTAAATCATAAATAATATTTCATTCTTATTTATATTCAAAAACCTCTTTGTTTGTTTTTCTAATGAATTGTTAATTAAATTTTTTTGTGAATCATAAAGAATATTTCATTCTTATTATACCTGCCGATAGGCATGGTATATAGTGTTGAGTTAGGTTTGACTTTCTATTAGTTTATGGTTGACCATAAAATATACATTAAAAAAATAATGATTAATTTTAAGTTTTAAATCTCATTTATCTGATATCTTATTGGCCAAAAACTTTGAAGTTTTATTGTTGCCTTCACTTCTCCCAATGTTTTTGTAATAAATATTTATGTCATCTAGTCATTTCATGCCTACTCCTTCTCTCCCTATCTCCTTAAACAATACTTTCATTACTATATTCGGCAGGTATATGCTACCTAGTAGCCTTGTTAGTCCTTGTCGTAGGCATGGAGGGACTATAGCGATCAATAATTCGTTGACTACATATTAGTTTGTCCTTTGACCAAAAATATTTGCATAATACCTATTGTTGGAGCTAGGGAATTAAAAGCATATATTTTTATATAATAAAAAGGACCATATGTGTACTAATCTGATTGGATAAGAGATTGGAGGTCTTATTGCTGGCTTCGCAATTCCCAATGTTTTATATGGCAACATATCCAAACTTTCTCTCGTATACAGTCTTTTTGAATAATATATTTTTCCTATGTATTGCTTGAAGGTGGATTAATGCTAGCATTAGTTCGAATGTTTGTGTTAGCATTTTATGCTAGCTTAATATATCCCTAAGTTTTTATTTGTACTAATCATATTGAAATGTTTTGATATCCAAGCTTTAATGTTTACATGACGCGAGGTCCTCCAACAGGCCTGACAGCTTAAATGTTTGCATGCCCTAAGTGTAACACCCTGTTTCCCTAGTATGTAAATATAACTTTATTGGCCAGGAACTATGGCAAACTCAAATTGTGAATGTTTAATTGGTAGACATTTGTATAAAGGTCGATGAATGTAAATCCCATTATTTTGTTGGATAATGGAAACGTGTTGCGTGACTGCTGAGAGAGGGGACGTGTTACGAAAAAGAGGCCACGATTGCTAATAAAAGGTGGTGGAGGGAACTTGGAATGGTTGCGATAACCTCCAACGAACCAGTACCATACTGGAGTTAATGTTGCTCATATCAGAACAACTCTCTGCCTAGAAATGAATCATCGCCAAGATGGTAGGTGGGAAGGGCCTCCTCGAGAGTTAATGAGGGATGGAGCAGATTGCCCATCGGATGGCTTCTGGACCTGACCACAGACGGGGGGATTCGAGCCACACGCAAACTTGTCGAGGGAGGCAAGAAGGAGGAGCGTGGTGGACAGAGGAAGCAACCTGGGAGAAATGCAGAGATGGAGAGCAAGAAAACCTCTCGAGTCCGAAAGAGGAAAACAATGAGAAATTGAGTTCTGATTACGGGAATGGAGACTGAGGGAGGAGAAGGAGAGTGACCTTCGTCCTCGTCTATTCCTGTATAGGGAGAAGGAGAGTAACCTTCATTCCTAACTTCCATTGAGCTGGAAATAAGAGATTGAATCTCAAAGCATTGTGGCCTAGGCTTAGGGGTGGCCAGCGATAAATCCATTGGGAGTGACTGAGCCTATGGTTGGGTGGAAACGAGCACCCCTCTCAGCAATCACATCATGTCCAGCGGTTCTGATAAGTGTTTTTAAGCCTTGTATTTTGAATTGAATATCATGGACACATGATCATGTTTATATGCGTATAAAGGGCTTATGTATGCTGTGAATTCCTAGTAATTAGATTGTAAATAATAAATGCATGTGTATACTTATGCCATAGTTGGTCTCTGTATAAGATGAGTAAGTCCGGAGCATGAGTCGGTTCCACTGAGAATCGTCCCCCTGCCTAATTCTCATGGTATTCTGGTTTAATTCCTCGAGGGTACTTTCCCCAGGTAATTTCATCATGTTTCATAGTCGGAGCAAGCTCCTCGGCATGGCTATCGCTACGGCAAACCCATGAGATTGCCCTACCCCGGTGTCATAGCCCATAACTCGGCGAGTTAGGAAGGCACTAAATTCGGGTCAGCAGCCTAGGAATGACTATCCAAGAACCCTCTAAAGGATCATGTGATCCGGGCCTGGAAACTCGGTGCAAGAAGGAGTTAGCTCTCAAATGTTCAGAGTCGTGGGAGATTGAAACTCCAAGAAATGGAATTTCGTCACCCAAGTTCAGAAAGGATAGCGAGTCAAATTAGCAAAAAGGGCGGATCCTTTCATTTGCTAGATGAACGAATGAGATCCTTTGAGGAGTATCCCAGGTCTGTCAGGACCGATGGATCTAGAGCAGAAGCGCAGGCGTTAACGCCTCGACCCCTTATGTCTTCGCAAGTAGCGAAGGAATCGGGACCGTAGATCCCAAGATCCATCGGGAGTTACCTCGACTATCCATCGAAAAGAACATGTGGAGGGCGAATGGCGTCTCGCTGACTCGCACATCAGAAGAGTCAATGGGTGGAGCTCTAAGGATTCGTGAAACGCAAAATCCTGGTTTAAATCTAGGTCGTTGGTCTTCCCTACATAATCACGACCGTCCATCGTAACGGGACATGTGGCAGCAGATCCGAGCAATTGGAGTCTTGGTCACCGGGAGATTGGTGCAAAGGAGTTGTCAAAACTCCCGAAACGAAAGTCCTTAAATCACTCCAATCGTTGGATCGAGAGTGACAGGTGGCAAAGATCCAGAAGCCACCAGGATTTCAGAACCATAGGTGCATAAGGGTGGTGAATGAATGGTGGAGCACTTCCAAGAGAGAGTGTTGAAATCACGAGAGTCGTTAGATCGTGATAAGTTGCAAGGTGGATAAAGTGAAAGTTCATTCGGTGTGTGTAAGCCCAGGAGGATCTGTGGTCGTTGGATCTAGATCAACAAGGACCGTCCATTATGGAGGACGCATGATAGAGATCTGGAAGCCACCGGGAAAGTGGGAGTGAAGACTTCCCCAAAACCCCGAAAGAAAATTGTCGGTTTTAAATCTTGGTCGTTGATTTGCGAAGGGACGAGAGTTGTTGGATCTAACGCCCAACCCATTTTGGGGATTTGAAGTCGGGAGTTGGGAGGTGAAGACTGCACAAAAATCCTGAAAAGAAGAAAGTCGGGATTTGATCAAGGCCGTTGAATTCGCAGAGAGTTTTGGACTATAGGATCCAGGTCGTTGGACCCTCATGGATCATAAATTGAGGAACAGTGGAACGTTGTCCACGAACTTGCCAAAAACACGGGATCGTGACACGTGTCTAAGAGTTGGCCCCAGATTCCAAGCGGAGGGTCGTGTGGACAAAGGAGCCAAGAAACCTTAGCCTTGGTTTTGGGTTTCGGGGATTGGGGAACCAAGGTTCCTTGCAACAGAAATCTCGAAACGCAATCCCTGGTAGCACCTCCTGGTGTTAGTGCATGGTCAGGACGAACGGTCGCATGGACGAAGGCCAAAGGCGAAGATAGAGTTCGTTAAACCCATTCTAGGTTTCAAGGATTGAAGGAGTCAGAGGGACTCACGACGGGAATCGCGAAGTCGCGAAACCCAGAATACCTTTTTCGGGAAAGGTTATGGTCACCGCCAATGGTCACATAGTCGAGGAATAAGGGAAGGTCTAGCCTGTGCTAGGCCCCGTAGGAGTTCAGGGATTCTGTCCCTTGAGAAAAGCTGGAAAAAAAATTTTTTTCATAGTGGGTGTTTGACAAATTGGTATCAGAGCATGGTTACAACACTTGGCTTGATTGGGCTCATGGAAGAGTCACTTAAATAACCCTATATGGGTACTTTCCAAGGAGTGACACCCTATCTTACCTCTTTCTTGAGAGGATTGATTTAAAAATATTATTAAGGAAAGGAGTGAAACTTTCTACTGTGTGTGTGCATTAAGAAGTTTTAAACTGTGTATTGTTCATGGACTAATAAATGGTTAGCTAACTATATGTGTTTTGGCAACACTTGAATAGTTAGTGAACCACAGGAAGACACCAACCCTAAAGGATGATGATGTGTCATGGAGTGGGGGAAGGCTCCCACAATAGAGACGAGGAATCTCATGAAAGGAGGGCGGTGGAAACCCCTCCGGATCTGGATGAAACTGTAATAAGTCTCAGGGCCGAGCTACAGAGTTTCAAGGCTGACAATGAGAGACTGATAAAGGAGCAAGAGAAATAATCAGAAATTAATGCAGTCTTGCTACAAATCTTATCCGACATACTGAGACAACTGCAACACGAACCTGCAACCAGTCATGCGGACCGACGACACAAGAAGAGAGGTCAGAGTCCACTTGAGACCCGAAAGCATGTCTCCATAAGTATCCTCGCTGGGAGAAGTACCGCGAAGAAGGTCCAACCTGGAGGTAGGGGACACTCATCGAGAGAATCCTCTGGAAAGGAAGGTTATAACTCCGAAGGGTCCTCTGGTAGCAGGGCCAGCTCACATTCTTAGAAAAAAGGAAAGAAATGGAAGTATTCCAAAACCAGTGGCCCTGAAGAGTTCAAGAAATCCAAACCACCCTCTTTCGACGGAGAGATAAAGAAGGAAGAAGAGACGGAAGCATGGCTACTTGGTTTAAAGAAGTATTTAAGAGTCCATGACTACTCCGAAAACTTGAAGGCTCGAATAGCCATCTTCAACCTGAATGGAAAGGCTTCCATATGGTGGGAAGACCTGAGGAATGTGAAAGGAATCCACGAGAAGGACTTGTCATGGAAACAGTTCGAGAAATACTTCAAAAGGCAGTATCTATCAGAAAAATACATGGATGGGAAAACTAAAGAATTCTATGAACTTCGGTTGGGACAACTCACCATAGAGGAATTTGTCAATAAATTCCTTGAACTACTGAGGTATGTACCCTACATAAAAGATGAAAAAGCAAAAATGCAACGGTTCATTAATGGGTTACCTCAGGCCTACCGAGACAGGACTAAGTTTGATGAACCAAGGACCTTAGAAGAGACTATCCGAAAGGTGAGGTATTGTTATGAACAGATTGGGAGCAAGACAAGACCCCACGAGGACTGGAAGAAAAAGAATAGTTCGGGGTTCCATAAGAAAAGGTTTAACTCCTCAAGATTTAAGAACTATGGAAAAGATTATAGGGGGAGCCTTCTAGCTAGAACTGTATATCAGCAAAATTTCCCTTCTCAAAGTGGAAATAAACCTTTTCATACAGTCCCAACAAAAACCGATAACCTAAAGAAGGAACGCTTGAAATGCGGGGGTTGTGGAGAAAATCATAGGCTGAATGACTGCCCACACAGACAACAATACAGTAAGGGGGTCTACAATATCCAAGAAGCTACCACCGTCAATGATGTGGCTAGGAGCATGCCACGAATCTATGCATCCCTGGACAACAATCAAGCTGACCATCAAGCTTCAGTAGTGGAGCTGGAAGGTATCATCGCCAACCATCCAATTTCTATTTTAATTGACCCAGGTTCTAATTTGAGTTACGTAGCCCCCCAGACTGCCGCTAAGTGTAAACTGCAACCAACTAGACATGTTAAATCATGGTTGGTACAACTAGCCACTAGGGCCAAAAGAAAGGTGGCAGAGGCTATACCAGCCTGCCAATTCTTTGTGGGTGGATTGTCCACCCAAGCGACCCTTAACATACTTCCCTTGGGATCTTACGACTTGTTGATTGGTATGGACTGGTTGGCAGCTCATAAAGCTAAAATGGATTGTTACCATAAAACTCTAGAATGTGTAAATGAAGATGGGAGAAAGATGGCCCTCCAAGGGATTCAGAAGCATGTCTCAGTATTGCAGAAAAGGGTGTTCCTTATATGCAATACAGATATCGGACTCCGACGAAGGTAACAAACCAAACCTACAGGACAGCCCCATATTAAGAGAATACAAGGACGTATTCCCATAAGAAGTACCAGGTCTACCTCTGAGAAGGGATATTGACTTCTCAATAGTACTTACACCAGGAGTGGTACCAGCATCCAGAACGCCATACAGAATGAGCACGCCAGAGCTCGTTGAGGTCAAGCTACAGCTGAAGGAGATGATGGATAAAGGCTACATCCGACCCACTGTGTCTCCGTGGGGAGCGCCCGTCCTGTTTGTGAAAAAGAAAGATGGCACCCTCCAACTGTGCATAGATTACATGCAACCATAACGAACAAGTACCCCTTACCAAGAATCGATGACCTGTTCGACCAATTGGGAGGTGCATCCATCTTCTCAAAGATCGACCTAAGATCGGGCTACCATCAAGTCTAGATTAGGGGCGAAGATATCCACAAAACAACCTTCAAAACGAGGTATGGTCACTACAAATTTGTGGTGGTGCCATTTGGGTTAACCAATGCCCCCGCCACTTTTATGTGCTTGATGAATAATGTACTCAACAAATTTCTAGACAAATTTGTATTGGTTTTCATTGATGATATCCTAGTCTACTCCAAGAACAGGGAGGAGCACGAGGAACATCTTAGACTCATACTTCAAGTACTGAGGGAGCATCAGCTCTACACTAAGTTTAGCAAGTGCGATTTCTTTCAGAAGCAAGTTCACTACTTAGGCCATGTCATATCTACGGAAGGGGTGGCAGTGGACCCTGACAAGATCAGATCCATTATGGAATGGCCTACCCCGAAAGATGTATCTGATATTAGATCCTTCATGAGCTTAGCATGATACTATAGAAGATTCATAAAAGGGTTTTCCAAGATTGGTTGTCCAATCACTGACCTTCAGAAAAAGGGGGTTAAATACATTTGGATGTTAAAATGCGAAGGAAGATTTCAGGAACTAAAACACCTCCTGACCCATGCACCTGTGCTAAATATTGCAAACTCGGATGATGATTTCCTTGTGTGTACAGATGCCTGTAAGGAAGGAATTGGAGGAGTCCTTATGCAAGAAGGACATGTAATATGCTATACGTCCTGGAAATTAAATGAGCATGAGATCAATTATGTGACCCATGACCTAGAGTTGGTCGCCATAGTACATGCCTTAAAAATGTGGAGACACTACCTCCTGGGTAGAAGATTTGTGCTTATGACAGATCATTGTGGATTGAGACACTTGTTTGATCAACCAAAACTTAATGCCAGGCAAGCGAGGTGGATGGCTCTCCTAAGTGAATTTGATTTTGAAATCAAACATATAAAAGGAAAGGAAAATAGGGTTGTTGATGCCCTTAGTAGAAGTATAAAAATGATTCATCTAGTAGCAATAAGCACCTACAAAACGGATGTCGGGGAGAGAATAAGAAATGCACAGGAGACAGATGCATTCTTTAAGACCGTGACTTCATACCTAAGGCGAGAACCTACAGGGCTGAAGTATGAAGGCTACCAAATTCTTGAGGAAGGGTTGTTGACTTACAAAAACATATTGTATATCCCAAATTGTGACGACTTGAAGAGGTTCATAATGGATGAACTACATAAAAGACCCTATAATGGTCACCCAGGGTACCAGAAGATGATCACGGCCACCGAGAAACAATTCTATTGGTTGGGACTGAAGAAAGACATAGCTGAGTACTTAGCTAAATGTCTAGAATGCCAGCAGGTTAAAGCAGAACACCGACACCCAGCATGATTATTACAACCTCTACCAATCCCGGAATGGAAATGGGAGACCATCTCCATGGATTTCATCACCAGATTACCAACACCGACCAAACATAATGACACCATCATGGTAGTGGTGGACAAATTAAGCAAGTCCACTCACTTTATTCCCGTCAAATTGACTTGCAAGGCAATAGATATTGCCAACATATTCATGAAAGAGATATTCTGACTACACGACATGCCTAAGGAAATCGTGTCTGACGGAGATACGAAGTTCACTTCAAACTTTTGGAAATCCTTAATGGTTGGTCTGGAGACCAAATTATTGCTTAACACAGCCTATCATCTCTAAACTGATGGACATACGGAATGAGTGAACCAAATATTAGAAGACATGCTAAGGATGCATGTAATGCATCAACCTAAAAAGTGGGAAGATTACCTGCCACTGGTGGAATTCGCCTACAACAACGACTACCAAGAATCACTGAAGATGAGTCCTTTCGAGGTCCTCTATGGTAGGTCGTGAAACACTCTAGTTAGTTGGAGTAATCATGTGAATAGAATTACAATTGGACGCGACATGTTGAAAGAAATGGAACAACAAGTGATTCAAATAAAACAAAATCTGAAAATCACACAGAACAGACAGAAAAGTTACGCCAACAGAAAGAGAACCCCCAGAGAATTCAAGATGGGAGACAATGTCTATCTCAGAGTTAGGCCCAAAAAAAGTTCCCTGAGGATGGGGGCTTGTGCCAAATTGGAACCTCAGTATTGTGGACCCTTTGAAGTTCTAAGTAGAGTGGGACCTATAGCCTATAGGCTAGCACTCCCTCCCACAGTAAAAGCACATAATGTTTTCCATGTTTAACTGTTGAAAAAATATGTACATGATTCTAATCATATGATTGACTGGTCTGTGATCCAGGTGGAACCGGAGGGAGAATTCCTGCCAGAACCCCAATGCATACTAGACAGGATACCGAACCATTGCACATGTCAAGGTGCAATGGAAACACTTTGGCTCGGATAAGGTTACTTGGGAAATGGAAGATGCCATGAGGCAGGCATTTCTGATTTTGTTTGCTCCTGTACATACATATCATATTGGTAGATAGAACATCGAGAACGATGATTCTATTAAGGGGGAGGGAATTGTAACACCCTGTTTACCCCAGTCTATAAATATAACTTTATTGGCCAGGAACTATGGCAAACTCAAATTGTGAATGTTTAATTGGTGGACCTTTGTATAAAGATCGATGAATGTAAATCCTATTATTTTTTTTTATAATGGAAACATGTTGCATGACTGCTGAGAGAGGGGATGTGTTATGAAAAAGAGGCCACGATTGCTAATAAAAGGTGGTGGAGGGAACCCAGAATGGTTGCGATAACCTCCACCGAACCAGTACCATACTGGAGTTAATGTTGCTCGTATTAGAACAACTCTCTGCCCATAAATGAATCCTCGTCAGGCTGGTAGGTGGGAAGGGCCTCCTCAAGAGTTGATGAGAGAAGCAGACTGCCCATCAGATGGCTTCCATACCTGACCACAGACGAGGGGTTTTGAGCCACATGCAACCTTGTAGAGGGAATTAAGAAGGAGGAGCATGGTGGACAGAGGGGTCAGCCTGCGGGAAATGTAGAGATGGAGAGCAAGAAAACCTCTCGGGTCCGAAAGAGGAAAACAACAGGAAATTGAGTTCTAATTACGGGAATGGAGACTAAGGGAGGAGAAGGAGAGTAACCTTCATGCTCGTCTATTCTTGTATAGGGAGAAGGAGAGTAACCTCCGTCCCTAACTTCCCTTGAGCTGGAAGTAAGATATTGAATCTCAAAGCATTGTGGCCTAGGCTCGGGGGTGGCCAGTGATAAATCCATTGGGAGTGATTGAGCCTATGGTTGGGTGGAAACGAGCACCCCTCTCAGCAGTCGCATCACGTCCAGCGGTTCTAAAAAGTGTTTTTAAGCCTTGTATTTTGAATTGAATATCATGGACACATGCTCATGTTTATATGCGTATAAAGGGCTTATGTATGTTGTGAATTCTTGATAATTAGATTGTGAATAATAAATGCATGTGTATACTTATGCCATAGTTGGTCTCTGTATAAGATGAGTCAGTCCAGAGCATGAGTTGGTTCCACTGAGAATCGTCCCCCTGCCTAATTCTCTTGGTATTCTGGTTTAATTCCTTGAGGATACTTTCCATAGGGAACTTCATCATGTTTCAAAGTCGAAGCAAGCTCCTCGACATGGCTACTGCTACGGTAAACCCATGAGATTGCCTTGCCCCGGTGTCATAGCCCATAACTCGGCTAGTTAGGAAGGCACTAAATTCGGGTTAGCAGCCTAGGAATGACTATCCAAGAACCCTCTGAAGGATCATGTGATTTGGGCCTGGAAACCCGGTGCAAGAAGGAGTTAGCTCTTGAATGTTCCAAGTCGTGGGAGATTGAAACTCCGAGAAATGGAATTTTTTCACCCAAGTTCAGAAAGGATAGCGAGTCCAATTAGCGAAAAGGGCGGATCCTTTCGTTTTCTAGATGAACAGATGAGATCCTTTTGGGAGTATCCCGGGTCTGTCAAGACCGATGGATCTAAAGGAGAAGCACATGCATTAACAACTCAACCCCTTCTGTCTTCATAAGTAGCAAAGGAATCAGGACCGTAGATCCTAGGATCCATCAAGAGTTACCTTGACCGTCCATCGAAAAGGACACGTGGAGGGTGAATGGCATCTCGCTAACTCACACATTAGAAGAGTCAACGGGCGGAGCTCTAAGGATTCACGAAATCCCGATATAAATCTAGGTCGTTGGTCATCCCTACATAATCGTGACCGTCCATCGTAAGGGGACAAGTGGCAGCAGATCCGAGCAATCAGAGTCTTGGTCACCGGGAGATTGGCGTAGAGGATTTGTCAAAAGTACCGAAACGAAAGTCCTGAAATCACTCCAACCGTTGGATCGGGAGTGACAGGTTGTGAAGATCCAGAAGCCACAAGGATTTCAGAACCATAGGCGCATAAGGGTGGCGAATGAACGGTGGATCACTTCCAAGAGAGAGTGTCGAAATCACGAGAGTCGTCAAATCGTGATAAGTTGCGAGGTGGATAAAGCGAAAGTTCATTCGACGTGTGTAAGCCCAGGAGGATTCGTGGTCATTGGATCTAGATCAATGAGGATCGTCCATTGTGAAGGACGCATGGCAGAGATCCAGAAGCCACCAGGAATTTGGTCACCGGGAAAGTGGGATTGAAGACTTCCCCAAAACCCCGAAAGAAAATTGTCAATTTTAAATCTTGATTGTTGATTTGTTGAGGGATGGGAGTTGTCGGATCTGACACCCAACCCATTTCGGGGATTTGAAATCGGGAGTTGGGAGGTGAAGACTCCGCAAAAATCCCGAAAAGAAGAAAGTCGGGATTTGATCAGGGCCGTTGAATTCACAGAGAGTTTTGGACCGTAGGATCCAGGTCGTCGAACCCTTATGGATCATAAATTGAGGAATGGTGGAACGTTGTTCGTGAATTCGCCAAAAACACGGGATCGCGACGCGTGTCTAAGAGTTGGCCCCAGATTCCAAGCGGAGGGTCGTGTGGACAAAGGAGCCAAGAAACCTTAGCCTTGGTTTCGGGTTTCGAGGATTGGGGAACCAAGGTTCCTTGCAATAGAAATCTTGAAACACGATCCCCGGTAGCACCTCCTGGTGTTAGTGCATGGTCAGGATGAACGGTCACATGAACGAAGGCCAAAGGCAAAGATAGAGTCTGTTAAGCCCATTTCGGGTTTCAGAGATTGAAGGAGTCAGAGGGACTCACGACAGGAATCGTGAAGTCACAAAACCCGAAATACCTTTTTGGGAAATACTGTGGTCACCGCTAGTGATCACATAGTCGAAGAATAAGGGGAGGGCTAGCCTGTGCTAGGCCCCATAGGAGTTCAGGGATTCTGTCCCTCGAGAAAAGCCAAAAATTTTATTTTTGGCATAGTGGATGTTTGACAAATTGGTATCAGAGCATGGTTACAACACTTGGCCTGATTGGGTTCATGGAAGAGTCGCTTAAATAACCCTATATGGGTACTTTCCAAGGAGTGACACCCTATCCTACCTCTTTCTTAAGAGGATTGATTTAAAAATATTATTAAGGAAAGGAGTGAAACTTTTTACTGTGTGTGTACATTAAGAAATTTTAAACTGTGTATTGTTCATGGACTAATAAACTGTTAGCTAACTATCTGTGTTTTGGGAACACTTGAACAGTCAGTGAACCATGGGAAGACACCAACCCTAAAGGATGATGATGTGGCATGAAGTGGGGGAAGGCTCCCACAATAGAGACGAGGAATCTCATGAAAGGAGGGCGGTGGAAACCCCTCCGGATTTGGCTGAAACTGTAAGAAGTCTCAGGGATGAGCTACAGAGTTTCAAGGCTGACAATGAGAGACTGATAAAGGAGCAAGAGAAACAAACAAAAATTAACGCAGTCTTGCTACAAAGCTTATTCGACATACTGAGACAACTACAACATGAACATGCAACCAGTCATGCGGATCGACGACACAAGAAGAGAGGTCAGAGTCCACCTGAGACCTGAAAGCATGTCTCCATAAGTGACCCTGCTGGGAGAAGTACCGCGAAGAAGGTCCAACCTGGAGGCAGGGGACACTCACCGGGAGAATCCTCGAGAAAGGAAGTTGTTAACTACAAAGGGTCCTCTAGTAGGAGGGCCACCTCGCATTCTCAAAAGAAAGGAAAGAAATGGAAGCGATCCAAAACCAATGGCCCTGAAGAGTTCAAGAAAGCCAAACCACCATATTCAACCTGAATGGAAAGGCTTACATATGGTGGGAAGACCTGAGGAATGTGAAAGGAATCTACGAGAAGGACTTGTCATGGAAACAGTTCAAGAAATACTTCAGAAGGCAGTATCTGTCAGAAAAATACATGGATGGGAAAAATAAAGAATTATATGAACTTCGGTTGGGACAACTCACCATAGAGGAATTTGTCAATACATTCCTTGAACTACTGAGGTATGTACCCTGCATAAAAGATGAAAAAGAAAAAATGCAGCGATTCATTAGTGGGTTACCTCAGACCTACCGGTACATGATTAAGTTTGACGAACCAAGCACCTTAGAAGAGGCTATCCGGAAGGCGAGGTATCGTTATGAACAGATTGGGAGCAAGACAAGATCCCATGAGGATTGGAAGAAAAAGAATAGTTCGGGGTTCCAGAAGAAAAGGTTTAACTCCTCAAGATTTAAGAACTATGGAAAAGATTATGGGGGGAGCCTTCCAGCTAAAAGTGTATATCAGCAAAATTTCCCTTCTCAAAGTGGAAATAAACCTTTTCAGACAGTCCCAACAAAGACTGATAACCTGAAGAAGGAACCCTTGAAATGTTGGGGTTGTGGAGAAAATCATAGGTTGAGGGACTGCCCACATAGACAACAAAACAACAAGGGGGTCTACAATATCCAAGAATCTACCACCGTCAATGATGTGGCTAAGAGCATGCTACAAATCTATGCATCCCTAGACAACAATGAAGCCGACCATCAAGCTTCAGTAGTGGAGTTGCAAGGTATGATCGCCAACCATCCAATTTCTATTTTAATTGACCTAGGTTCTAATTTGAGTTACATATCCCCCTAGACTGCCGCTAAGTGTAAACTGCAACCAACTAGACATGTTAAATCATGGTTGGTACAACTAGTCAGTGGAGCCCAAAGAAAGGTGGCAGAGGCTATACCAGCCTACCAATTCTTCATGGGTGGATTGTTCACCCAAGCGACCCTTAACATACTTCCCTTGGGATCTTATGACTTGTTGATTGGTATGGACTGGTTGGCGGCTCATAAAGCTAAAATGGATTGTTACCATAAAACTTTAGAATGTGTAAATGAAGATGGGAGAAAGATGGCCTTCCAAGGGGTTCAGAAGCATGTCTCAATGAGACAAATATTGGCCCTTCAAATGAAGAAGTATTGCAAAAAAGGGTGTTCCTTATATGCAATACAGATATCCGACTCCGGCGAAGGTAACAAACCAAACCTAGAGGACCACCCCATATTAAGAGAATACAAGGACATATTCCCAGAAGAAGTACCAGGTCTACCTCCGAGAAGGAATATTGACTTCTCAATAGAACTTACACTGGGAGCGGTACCAACATCTAGAATGCCATACAGAATGAGCACGCCAGAGCTCGTTGAGCTCAAGCTACAGCTAAAGGAGATGATGGATAAAGGCTGCATCTGACCCAGTGTGTCTCTGTGGGGAGCACCCGTCCTATTTGTGAAAAAGAAAGATGGCACCCTCCGACTGTGCATAGACTACAAGCAACTCAATAAGGCAACCATAAAGAACAAGTACCCCTTACCAAGAATCAATGACTTGTTCGACCAATTGGGAGGTGCATCCATCTTCTCAAAGATCGACCTAAGATCGAGCTACCATCAAGTCTGAATTAGGGGTGAAGATATCCGCAAAACAACCTTCAGAACGAGGTATGGTCATTACGAATTTGTGGTGGTGCCATTTGGGTTAACCAATGCCCCTGCCACTTTTATGTGCTTGATGAATAATGTACTCAATAGATTTCTAGACAAATTTGTATTGGTTTTCATTGATGATATCCTAGTCTACTCCAAGAGCAGGGAGGAGCACGAACAATATCTTAGACTCATGCTTCAAGTATCGAGGGAGCATCAGCGCTACGCTAATTTTAGCAAGTGTGATTTATTTCAGAAGCAAGTCCACTACTTAGGCCATGTCATATCTAAGGAAGGGGTGGCAGTGGACCCTGACAAGATCAGATCCATTATGGAATGGCCTACCTCGAAAGATGTATCTGATATTAGGTCCTTCACGAGCTTAGCAGGATACTATAGAAGATTCATAAAAGGGTTTTCCAAGATTGGTTGTCCAATCACTGACCTTCAGAAAAAGGGGGTTAAATTCATTTGGACGTCAAAATGTGAAGGAAGATTTCAGGAGCTAAAACACCTCTTGACCCATGCACCTGTGCTAAAGATTGCAGACCTGGATTATGATTTCCTTGTGTGTACAGATGCCTGCAAGGAAGGACTTGGAGGAGTCCTTATGCTAGAAGGTTGTGTAATATGCTATACGTCCCGGAAATTAAATGAGCATGAAATCAATTATGTGACCCGTGACCTAGAGTTGGCCACCATAGTACATGCCTTAAAAATGTGGAGACACTACCTCTTGGGTAGAAGATTTGTGCTTATGACAAATCATTGTGGATTGAGACACATGTTTGATCAACCAAAACTCAATGCTAAGAAAGCGAGGTGGATGGCTCTCCTAAGTGAATTTGATTTTGAAATCAAACATATAAAAGGAAAGGAAAACAGGGTGGTCGATGCCTTAGTAGAAGTATAAAAATGATTCATCTAGCAGCAATAAGCACCTACATAACAGATGTCGGGGAGAGAATTAGAAATGCATAGGAGACAGATGCATTCTTTAAGACCGTGACTTCATACCTAAGGCGAGAACCTGCAAGGCTGAAGTATGAAGGCTACCAAATGCTGGAGGAAGGGTTGTTGACTTATAGAAACAGATTGTATATCCCAAACTGTGACGACTTGAAGAGGTTCATAATGGATGAACTACATAAAAGACCATATAATGGTCACCTAGGGTACTAGAAGATGATCACGACCACCAGGAAACAATTCTATTGGTCGGGACTGAAGAAAGACATAGTTGAGTACTTAGTTAAATGTCTAGAATGCCAACAGGTTAAAGCAGAACACTGGCACCCAGCAGGATTATTACAACCTCTACCAATCCCGAAATAGAAATGGGAGACCATCTCCATGGATTTAATCACCGGATTACCAACATTGACCAGACAGAATGACGCCATCATGGTAGTCGTGGAAAAATTAAGCAAGTCTGCTCACTTTATAACTTTATTGGCCAGGAACTATGGCTTACTCAAATTGTGAATGTTTAATTGGTGGACCTTTGTATAAAGGTCGATGAATGTAAATCCTATTATTTTGTTGGATAATGGAAACGTGTTGCGTGACTGCTGAGAAAGGGGATGTGTTACGAAAAAGAGGCCACGATTGCTAATAAAAGGTGATGGAGGGTGTTAATGTTTATGCCATTATTATAGTTCTTTGCATTTCATAAGATAAGAGCATAATAAGAACAAGATCACTGAGAAATACACATTCACAAGAGACACAACATTTATTCTGAGAAACCCTCTAGGGGAAGAAAACCCAACAAAAACTTCCTTATCATAAATGGCTTATACAATGTTCAAGAGATAACTCAAACCAATACAGAAAGTCCTCCTCAAGAAATGCGCCACTCTTCTTCTCCTCTCTCCAACTTCTAATTGCAGCTTGCCTCATAAGATAATGAGCAAGTGAGTTGTGTCTTGGAAATGAGGCGCTAACCTCTTATTTATATCAACCTGGCACATGTGAAAGGTCATAATCTGGCAGGGCCGACCTCTCACTCTGGGTGGGTGAACCCACCTTTAATTAATTCTGGGTCTTCCATTATAACTGTTGGGGCTGACTTCTTATTCTGCACTTTGTAATTGTCCAATGACCAATCCACAAAAGGGGATTTGGTCTTTATACAATTACCGAAATGATTAATCCTCAATGGGGATTAATCCAATAACAATAATAATAAATAATGACATGATTAATCCACAATGGGTATTTAATCCAATAATAAAATAATAATAAGAATGCTCTTCGCAGTTACATTATTTCAACACTCCCCCTTAACAAGAAGGGTATTCTTCCTCAGCATCAGGCGAGAGAGGTCTGCATCATCAGTGGCATCTAGAGGACAGTATCGTCAATATCATCTTGAACCATTGTCTAGCACATTTACGAGTCATCGGAAGTTTTCTTCATCAGTAGCATCATCATTCTCGAAAGAATGCTATCATCATCTGCATCAAATATGTATCAGTAAAAATGATACCTCATCACAGCACTAGGCTGGCACATCACAGTACTACACTAGCTCAATGTCACAGCGGTTAAGCTGGTAGCTCAGTGTCAGTCACATCTTGCTTTACGTCGAACAACTAGGTCAGAAGCAAGTAATATCATCATCTCGCTTTACGTTTAACAACTAGGTAAGAAGCGAGGAATCACAACGTCATGCTTTATGTCTAACAACTAGGTCAGAAGCATAACTCATCTTGCTTTACGTCTAACAACGAGGTCAGAAGCAAGGAACACATCAACATCTCGCTTTACATCTAACAACGAGGTCAAAAGCGAGGAATCACAACGTCATGCTTTACGTCTAACAACTAGGTTAGAAGCATGACTCATCTTGCTTTACGTCTAACAACGAGGTCAGAAGAAAGGAATCAACGACGTTATGCTTTACGTCTAACAACTAGGTCAGAAGCATAACTCATCTTGCTTTACGTCTAACAACGAGGTCAGAAGCAAGGAACACACGGCCTCATACTTTACGTCTAACAACGAGGTCAGAAGCATGACTCATCTTGCTTTACATCTAACAACTAGGTCAGAAGCAAGGAATACATCTACTCCCCCTTTTAGGGAAGGTCCTTTCGGACAATACCAAGCTTATCTCGAAAGTGTTCAAACTTTACATGAGATAGAGGCTTAGTCATCACATCAACAACCTGTTCATCCGTGCTAATG
>ML803184.1:32935-53655 GCA_009831015.1 Picea engelmannii | reverse complement strand
GGGGTCGTAACTTTTGCATACGATCTCCGTTTTAGGCGTGTGATAGCTCGTTGGAAAGGTATCGTCGAGGAGATTCATTTTGGGGCCTCAATCATGCCTTCGGCTATCATTGAGAACCTTGATCTCAAAAAAACTTCATTTAGACCCTCAAAATGGCCCCGAAAGTGAAAACCTGCTAAAAATAGTAAATTGCTAAAATGGCCAAAAAACTGTTTTGAGCCATTTGGAAAAGGTGGGTGGCCCCCGATATCCACCTGGATCATCTCCTTTCTTCATCTGGGAAGAAAGCTGAGAAAACTTAAATTGGCTCTCAAATCCTGGGCCAAATCTCTAAAATCCCCCTTCCAACAATGTCTGGAAGCGCAACAAGCTTTGGAACAACATCAACTCCAGTCGAAGTTCCTTCCCATGGACCCCATTTCTTTGAAAAAGGAACACCAATCGCATAGAAATCTCCATTTTGCTTGTCGACAGGAGGAGGACTATTGGCGACAGAAATCCAGGAGCCTCTGGCTCCAAGATGGGGATAAAAACACCAATTTATTCCACAAACAGGTGGAAGGATGAAAGAAGTTCAACTCTATCAAAGAAATCCATTCTCAAGATAAAATCCTCTCAAATTTTGAAGACATTAAGCAAGCAACTCATACACATTTCAGGAATATTCATACAGAAGAGCCTCCACCTCCTAAAGATTCCAACTCCTATGTTCTAAATCTTATTCCCAAAAGGGTCACCGTGGAAGATAACTCAACTCTCATAGAGTCGATCTCTAAAAAATAAATTAAGAAAGCTATACCCAATATGGATCCTGAAAAAGCTGCAGGCCCAGATGGATTTACGACCCGGTTTATTAAAGTCTGCTGAAAAATAATCAAGAACGATCTCCACAGAATGATTAAAAAATCACAATCCTACAGTAAGATTAGAGGAAGCACCAACTCAACTTTCCTGACCCTCATTCCCAAGTAAAAAGGAGCCACTTCCTTTGATCGCTTTAGGCCAATCTCCCTTTGCAACATCGGTTACAAAATTATCACTAAAGTCATGGCCAACCGGATCAAAAACATATTGCCTTCAATCATTCCTGAAAATCAAGGGGGCTTCATCAAGGGAAGGAACATTAGAGATAATATTATCCTTGTCCAAGAGGCCATTCGCTCAAGCCAATCTCAGAAAGAAAAAGGTATGGTAATCAAATTGGATTTAGCAAAGGCTTTTGACAGTGTAAGGCATAGTTTTCAGTTTCAGGTTATGCAATGACTCAGGTTTGATCATTCCTTTGTCACCTGCATTGGAAGCCTGTGGATTGCACCTTTGGTTAATGGCCGAGCAACTGGCTTCTTCCAAGCCTCTCGAGGACTTCGACATGGTTTCCCCCTCTCCCCACTCCTTTACACCATTCAGACGTCGGTATTGAGCTTCCAACTAGATCAGAGTCAACAACTTCAAAAACTAATGGGACTGCGCATAGCCAAAGGAGTCAGATACATCAATCATGCTCAGTTTGCCGACGACACCATTCTCCTTGGAAGTCCAAGCACTCACTGAGCCAGAAAATTCAAAACTAAACTAGACAAGTATCAAGTCATTTTGAGTAGCAAAATCAACTACAGGAAGACTCAAATTTATGGCTGGAATTGTACTCCGAGGGAAATGACTGACATTACCCGAATTCTGGGAATAGAGGGCAAAACTCAGTGGGACTCCTTTAAGTATTTAGGAGTCCCTACCTTTAAAGCCTCATCCAAGTCTTCATGCTGGGCACCCCTAATCGACAAAATCAAAGCTAGAATAAGCGCCTGGGGTTCAAGCTGGTTAAATCCAGTAGGCAAGTTAGTTCTTATCAAGTCAGTCCTTTCAAGCATCCCTATTTATCAGTGTTCAATCCTGCTAGCTCCAAGAGGCATCATCTCAAAAACTAAAGCCCTTCTGCGACACTTTCTTTGGAAAGGAGGAAAGAACAATGACAATAAACTCTTGTTGGTCAGTTGGGGGAAGATTTCTTGACCCGTTCCTGAAGGAGGTCTTCAACTTCATGATCTAAAAGTCCAGAATCTGGCTCTTGGAGCAAAATTTATATGGAATGTAGTATCAGGGAGGAGCTCTTGGTGCAAAGCAGCCATCTGGAAGAAGTACTTTTCTGGATCGAGGCTTCGTTGTCTAGATTCCCCTCCAAAAGCCACTCGTGGATCATCCATCTTTTCCATTTGCTTGAAAGCACATAATTTCTTCACATTTGCACTTACTTGGATTCTAGGTAATGGAAAGCAAATCTAAATCTGGGAAGACTCCATCATGGGGGATCCCCCACTCGATTCTATCCCTGGCACTGCTCTCCTTAAAGCCTTCCTTAAATCTCAAAATGTTAGCACCCTTTGGGATATTTCCCTCTGGCAAAGAGACGGATCCAAATATTGGGCGAGGTGGGTTCTCCCTCACTGTCCCCAGTTGCTCCATGAAAAAGAACTTTTTCTCTCTCTGCTGCAAGGGAAATCACCGATCTCCAAAAGAATCAAGGACACTCGAGGTTGGGGAATCCTTTCAGGTGACAACTTTGTGGCAGCAGGCTACAAACTCCTCATCGTTGTTCCCCATGTTCCCGGAAACTCGACAGTCTGTAAAGGGATTTGGCAAGTCAAAAGCATACCTAAAGTTGACTTCTTCATTTGGACTTTAGCCCATAATAGTATCCTGATTGGCGACAACCTCCGAAGGCCCTTCACGATGCCCTCTCTGCTGCTCCCACGAGGAATCAGCTGAACATTTGCTTCTCAACTGCCCCTTTGCAAAATAAGTTTGGAATTTAGCCATGTCTAGGTGGGCCCCTGCTTTTCAAATTTCCCCAGATATCCCCTCTCTACTAAATAATTGGGCCTCCCTTTGTCCCTTCTCTCTCAAATTCAAAGATCATCTTAAGTGTTGTTGGTTGACTCTTCCTAAATTTATTTTATGGAAAATTTGGCTTGAACGGAATGCCCATATATTCAGAAGCAAGTCCTCCACCCCTATCCATGTTGATGTCAAAATCAAAGCTCTCCTGGGAGACTGCATCTCTTTCCTTTGGTCTACCTCCAACATTCGCCCTCTCTCCCCCCCCGAAGAAGCTTGGATCCACAGCCTCTCCCTAGATCTAAACCCCCCTCCCCTTATCCCAAAGCATGTCTATGAGCCATGGGAATTGTGTTTGGAGCAAGTGGATTTCATAGACGGGCGACGTTATCAACATAAACACATCCTTTTCTTTGATGGAGCTTTGAAAATAAATCCAAGGGAGGCAGGAGGGGGAGGGGTGTTCTACGGTCCCGCTGAAGTCCAAGAATGGGTTTTTTCTTGGGGACTAGGGGAAGACACCAACAACATGGCATAAGCTTTGAGTCTCTAGCAAGGCCTCAACCAAGCCCGGGAGCACGACATCAATGAAATCACGGTGATAGGAGACTCTCAGCTCCTAATCCAGGCCTTGGTAACTAATTCATTGCCAAGCCAAATGAAAATTCAGCAAATGCTCAAGAAAATCCAGAGACTCACTAAATCCTTCTGAAAGATTGATTTTTTCCATGCACTTAGGCATTTAAATGGAAAAGCGGATAAGGCAGCAAAAGCCGCCACCCCCTTGGGCAAGGGACTTCTCTCACTCAATGGGACCACGTTCTTTTCACCAATACCTTAACGGATTGAGGTGGGAGGCTCACGGGTGGTCACGTCATCAGGCCTGGAGGCAACATGATGTCACACCTCTCCATACGTCGGCCCATGGCATCACTTCAGTTATTTATGATTTACATGCGAGAAGGTACTTCCCTCTCCAGCTCTTGTCACTCTACGTATACCTGACTGAGGTTGCCATTATGCCCTGTTATCCCCGATTTCTAGCGATAACTAGGCGATCATGTCTCGAGGCCCACAAGTCCTAGACATGGAGTACCGAGAGCAGGAATGACCTGAGCATGGCCCTGGAGGGCCCATCTTTCTTCTTCTTCATCAAACTTGTCCTGTCAGTAGTAGCAACATCCATCACCTTCGGCTTGGACTTGTATCAGAGAAGACTCTTGCTCCATGAGGTAATTGGTCCATGTATCATGGTATGTGTCTTATTTGATCATTATAACGTTCAGATATATGCATCAAATTCCTTTCATTTCTGACGACTGCTGGGATCTTACACTAACCCACTTGACCATGGTTGGGGGGATTGACAGGGTACCCTAGCAAACTTGTACCCATAGGTTTTGGTTAGCCACCAGGGGGGATTTTGAAGAGCCATCGTCCGCTCCCATCATATCATCATTCTTACATCTTATCTCCCACTCATCTATCCCATTCCCCTAGTCCGGACATTAGGATGACCTTTTGTGGGGTTACACCTTATCTTGTGGGAAGAAGGGGCTAAAGGCCCAGGAGGTAAAAGCAGCTGGTAAGAGATAAAAGCCATAAAAAATAAAACCTAGAGATGCCTTGCCCAGGGATCCCCGAGAAGGCAATAAAAAGCCTCTCAATAAGAAACAAGAGGGACCCGAAGAAAATGACAAAACAAGACCTAGCCAAGAGGATGGGGGGTCTCATCACGAGCCAACCCATTATGTTCATGGGTACCTAGCAGTATGACATTGTCATTATCTGGTTACCACGCCGGGGCAGTGACCTTTGGTTGCATGGCCAAGGGAATGGGGGTCTCATCATGAGCCAGCCTTATCATCTCTGTGAAAGTACTTGTGGGTAACACTGCCAGCTCTGGTCACCACGCCGAGGCAGTGTCCTCTAGTTATACCTTGAAATAAAAAGAAAGAAAAAGTAATAAAGAAAAGAAAGAATAAAGGCAATAAAGGGTTTGGAAAGAATTGCATCCATTATAGGTACAACTCGCCTCCTACAAAGGCACCCATGGATAATATCACCCCTGTTTTTCACTACGTCTGGACATCCTTTGACCACACCACCTCGTGTTACATGGCTTTGATGCTATCCTCTAGAAACTCTCCTTTTCTTATGGATGTTGGCCCAATAGGGCATTTTGTCTTTTTCTTCAGCTTTGTATAGTAGGTCATTGTAATGTCTTTGAGTTGTTGGATGATATGCTAGGGGTTTTATGCATGCATTTGATAAAATTAATGATGAAATATGATTGACATTGCTATGATCCCTAGGACTAATGAGCCCATGGAGGGCAAAGTTTTTGATGTGCAGGACCATGCCCGATGGATAGGTACCAAGTGGACCGGTACACATGGGGAGATGATTAATTCAGACCTCCATGGGGCTGAAGAGCCCATCAGATGGTTGTTGGGACATCATCAGGGGCAGAGACATGACAATGATTGGTCAAGCCTTTGCACGAGAGAAGAAGGAGGACGTTTTCATCCAGGACGCCTTGGTTGAGCCCAACCTAGGGGGGTTGACCCACTACAGGTGGAACATGTGCTTTCTGATGCCCCAGGATGTCATCTAGGAGCCATGACGTCACCTCCAAGTGTATGGCGCCTTGACAGAGCATTTTGGCACATGTGGCAGAGTTTGGAGGCCCAGAGAGGGCCAACGTTTGTCATCTAGTGCTGTGTTTTGCCCTAAAAAGGGCCAACGTTTCCCTCAAAGGGGCTAGACGTCTTACTTATTGCTCATTTAGGGTTTCATTTAACAGTTTAATGTAAAACAATATGATTTTTGTTTATTAGCCTTGTCGGCTATTTTTAATGACCTAATTTAAATTAAAGGTCATGAGATACTATATATTGAGGATATTTTTCCCTCATTTGAACAAAAAACACAACAACTCACACTTGTGAGGTCTGATTTTTGCGTCCTCCTAGGGTATATTTTCTTTCTAAGTGAGGCGCACTTGTTATTGGAAGGATTTTTTGGCATCTTTTGGCATTTCTCTCCAAGGAAGGTTTACAACTAGGGTTTGCACATGCTTTCTTCATGATATGTAAGTGATTTTCTTGCAAAACTTCTTAATTGAATGGTTGTAGGTCTAATTTCTTGCATTTGATTATTAAATTGTTGATTTGAAACCCTAGGTAACAAACACACAAGTAGGTCATTGTTACATGTCCCCTTAGAGAGAAATTTTCAGCCATTGAAGAAGAGGGATTGAGCCTAGCCTTTGCTACACTCATCTTGCTTCTTCCCTTAAGCTAGCATTGATTTTTATAGGTTGAAAGAGGGTGACGTCCTAGGCCTAGGTTATCTACACCTAGGGCCATCATCTTCTAGGGTTTGAAAGCCTTGTCTTTACAACACTTTCTCTCGCCTCATCCCTTAAATTTATCATTTATGCTAGCCGTTTTGCCAAGTTGACCTAAGGAAGGAGGAAAGAACACGAGGCCTTGCTTAAGCAACACCGGAGTGAGCCTCTTTCCCCTAGGGTTTTGATTCTAGGGCCCTGCCTTTCCATCACTTTAGAACCCTTCCCTCTAGTCTTTAAGTCTTCATCATTTCAAAACCTTTTGCCCTTATCTTGTTTGACTCCATATACCCTAAGGCGCTGATCTCTGACTTCCAACGTTGAAGTCTTAGTGTACAAAACCACTCTCAAAACTATAAATTTTGAAACTCTAACTAACAAACTAACCTAACTAAGGCTGACGTCATAATTGGTTATCTCATCTTGACGGAACAAGTGTTGAATATAGGCAATTGGATGATGATTTAAAGCATTTATTGAGTAAAGTGTTGGTTGGATACATTGTTGGCTTGATCATCTTGATAGTTACTAATGAATTGATGCTTTTTCATAGCTAATTGACAAAACATTGACTTCATTTGTATCTATTGCTTTACATTGCTTATTAAATGATAGTAGATAGTTATTGAAGTACTAACCCTTTGAGTTATAGCCTGCATATATATATTGTATTGCTGTTGTCTTGTTCCGGGCAGGTGTTTTCAATTGGGCATACACTTCTTTATTGGCTGATTAGCCGGATTGTCTGACTTTGGTGGTAACCCGTGAAGGGGAAACTTTGATCTTGACTTTATACCTTAGCCTCCTCAAAACCCCAGGTTGCCGGGGACGTCTCCCCTGGGCTAACCTCCCTAAACAGAAAGAACCTCCCCATTGAGGTGACATTGGGCGGGGAAGGTTCCTGTTACGCCAATTTGATCTCTATCCTTTAGCCTTTGACCTAAACTACAAACTGTGCGATAACATGCCCAATAGGCATCTCGTTACTGCGCCTATGTCTGTCCCTCAAGAAATTCGTGCGAGATTTCATCTCTGAAATATGGACTGTTATGCTCGTTTTGGAGGTAATCTAGGGGTTGCATCCAAATCCCCTCCCTGCAGATTAACATTCTTTTCTTCGGGTGGTCGTTTGCAAAGTTCGGCTCCCTTTGCATGGTCTCTGGCCCTACAAACATCGACAAAACTATCATCGACTCCCTTTGCATGGTCTCTGGCCCTACAAACACCGACAAAACTATCATCGATTCCCCGCATGGCTTCTAGCTCCGAGTCCGCTGCTCCCCCCAATCCTCCCCCTTCGCTGGAACTGGAAATTCGCGAACTAAAAAAGAAATTAAGCGCATAGAAAAGATTCTTGCTCCGGATGGACGGGAAAGGTGTCAGAAGGTTCGACATGTTGGAGGAAGACCTCAACCAAATCAGAGAGGAAGCTTCAGAATCTCCCACACAGTCTATGCATTTGGTCAGGGACCATATAGCGGACTTGGAAACCAGGATGGAAAGGTTGGCGCTGCAAGTCGCTAGGATGACCCCTCAGCACGATGTAGGGGTGAAGGCCCCGCCGGGTGTTGATCCCCCAATTTACAAACAACAGATGTAATACTGGTTCTTGTTCTTTTCTTGGCTCCTGCTTAGTTTTTGTTAACACTGAAGAAACATTGTTTGTTGGCTTTAACCTCCATAGTAGTTAATTTTTGGAACCTAAGTCAGAATAGGCATTTATGGGCTATGTTATATGGCACCTATATATGTAATTTTGGATATTATGCACATGATGCATGCTTGAACTATGTAGATGTTTCTACAGTGTTCATACCACTGTTTTTTTAATACAAATCTCCTTTTCTTGTTAAAAAATAATAATATTTGTATATTAAATTTAATATTTCGAAAACTATAATTAATTTTTTTAATATATAATGTTCAAATATTCTATTTTATGATTGGTTATAAACAATGAAGTTACAATTTAACCATGCTTGAATGTAAAATTGTAAAAAAAATAATAATTAAATTTTAATTAAAAAAAAAAATCCAAAATATTGCCATGTGTCCTAAATAGTGGAAAACAATCGATCTCCTACACCTATTTAATATATCGATCTCCTTTGTTTGTTGTGCATTGAGTTCATTGGAAGCCGTAAATAGGTGACGTGACGTGAAGGAGCGACAAATTTAATGTTTAGGTACATCGCTGTATTGAGTTCATTGAAAGTGGTAAATAGGTGACGTGACGTGAATCAGTGTTAAATTTAATGTTTAGATACATCGTTTGTGATGTATTCAATAGGTTTGTGGCCCTATATTGAAAGTATACGAGACATTTGGAAAGTACCCGAAACCTTTGTACTGTTAAAAAAATATAATAAAATAATAAAAACCTAAACAAAATTAAAAAATTATCACATATAAAATCATGCATTCAATGTTCACATTGAACAAGAGCATATCGAAACACATAAAATCGGTGAAGGAAAGATCAGGAGGATCTAGAAGTTAATAGTACATCATTAACACTATTCATGGTTCAAAGCTAAAGATCACGAGGATCAAGAAGTTGATGGTACATCATTGGCACTATTCATGGTTCAAAGCTAGAGAAAATACATTAATACCATATATCTATTCATTGATATTTTCACGCTTTACAGAGAGCCATGGAAGCAATGGGCAATGCCATAGCAACTGGAATGTTTCATCGAATGGCCTCTTGCGGGGAAAAGGAAGTTTGTATATTGATGCTTTGTTTAGATGGAGCAGGTTGGATATCTCACTTCTATGTTATGTTTGGTATGTTATGTGATTATGGTGTTGAATAACTTTGTAAGATTATAATATGTTTGTGGAATGTGCAAGCAAAACAGATAAAAGTTCTCTACAAATTCAAATTGGGGGAGTACGTGAGAAGAATGTCAACTATCGGATTCATTATAGAGATTTATGTTTAAAAATCTAAGCTTCACTGTGTGAGAAGTAGAATGCCAAGACAAAATACACCATGGTCAATGCCCGGGTATACTCCATTTTTATATGTATTTTAGTGGAAGTTGGCTCATGAATTATTTGAAAGTTTGTTTCTTTATGATGTGTATCTGCTGGAATCACTAGGTAAATTTACACAGTACCCTATTTTTTTGTTTCTGGTCATTCACGTAGAATGCACTGGTATATAGTCTTTCTTTAGTAAGACAATATCTTAAAATGGCTATTTCTTTATGGAAAAATTGTTTTTTAATAGAAAACTGATAGATAAAGGCTCTATTGTCTTTATATAGAAACAATTGAGTTCTACAAATTTATGCTTTATTACCTACAAGTAATCTATTTCATCAATAAAATAAAGAAAACTCTTCAATGGATATGTGTGAAGTTTGGCAGCAAACACGTTGTGGAGATGGATATGTGTGAAGTTTGGCAGCACACACGTTGTGGAGGTATTTCAGACATGAATGCCAATCCCCAACTTTTCATTTGCAATCGTTGTTTACCTGGCTTGTTCCGGACAATTGTTTGAAAACTGCGGCCCCAGCTATTGATCTGAGGGCTGAGAATAAGATAGAACGAACTTCGCGTTTTAGTCGCTTTAATTGCCGAGGAAAAGCTGTTGCTTCTCTCCTTCATGATTGAGATTTGGATAAGCAACTAGGAAGTGAAGACAATATTTTGTGATTGAGAATTGGATAAGCAACTAGGAAGTGAAGACACGATTTTAATATGTTCTGTGTTGATTTGAGGTTCAGTCGTTTGGGGTTTGAAACTTTGAAGTAGTGGTCAGGAAGTACTCTGGTACTTCTAAGAGTCTGGTGTGTATTGAGTTGGAAGCATTGGGTGATATGATGAAAGACATTAATTTTGTAATGAACATTGGCATAATTGGAATAAAAACCTTAATCTGCATGTTGTTTTGCATTGTTTATATTTTGTAATCTAAAGAGCTTGATTCCTTTACAAGGAAGATCCAAATATTTAGATCTATCCCTCATCTAAACAAGTAGTATGTCAATCTGTCCCTCACTAAACAAGTGGTATCTAAACAAGTAGTATGTCAATCTGTCCCTCACTAAACAAGTGTATGGAAGTTTATTTATTAACTTTAAAAGAGAAAAATCATTATATATTTTTATGTGGTATGGAAGTTTATTTATTAATTTTAAAAGAGAAAAATCATTTTAAGGCATTGTATATTTTTATAATTATTATGTTTTATAATGTTATGATTAATTATTTTTTATTTTTTATAAAAATAAATATTTTTTTTTATTAATAAGATAATTATTTCATGATGATGAAAATTATTATAAAAAATCACCCGGATGGGGTGTTCGGGCCCAACACTTGGCACGCAAAAACGGAAGGGGGAGGCCAGCGGAGCACAGAGCCATGTGCTCGGCTCGTGTCCACTGAAGCCGTCACCCCCAGGCATTAAATGGACTTCAAAGCCGATGGGAGGGGCATTAAACCAACCCCCTCGACCACCTTTATGCCTCGAGCTATGCAGCATTCTCTTTGCATTTTCGCCTGGCTGTTTGGTTTCGACTCTGGTCCTGTGGTTTACATGATCTTTCGAGCGCTCCTCATCCTCCACCTTGGCTCTGCAGATCTTCTGCAGACGCCAAGTTGCACCATGCCACGACAACGCATGCGTCCGCGCAGGGGCTCTCCCTGGCACCCTCGATGCCCTCGCACTTCTTCCTCGCCCTCTGGTTCACCTACCCCAACTCCTGACTGTCTGGCTGTCGTTGACACCTCCTGGACATGGCACTCTCCTTCTGTCAAGCATTCCTCTCCCCCCCAGATGTCGAGCCATGGTCGACCCCGTAGCAATCTGAAAACGCCCTCGCCCACTCTTCCACGTGAACACACCGCCATTTTGCACGACTTAGTTTTTGAGCTCCGTGATGGTGTGAATGACCTCCAGTTCCGTGTCCAACAGATGGAGAGAAGGCTATCAGTCCTTCTCCAGCTTCTCGCCACCCCCCCTCCAGCCTCTCCCGAGGACTCCAATGACGTTTCTCTCACTGTGAGCGACCATTCGAGCAGTCATCAGCAAGCTGACACAGAAGGAAGCTCGCAGTCTGACGGAGAGGCAGGCAAACTAGAGCCCATAACTGCTCTCGCGAGGAAGGAGACTCCGACATGCAGTGTAGGTGGGGACGACGTTGCAGTTTCGGAAGCGGCAACGAAGGAGGAGAACACCAGCATCCAGGTGCACGAGGACAAAGGTAACGACGCCACGGACATGCAATGGACTGCCAGCGGGACACCTATCATCGAGGAACCCTGGCCTGGCCTCTTGCCTGAGTATGTCCCAGATTATACACAGCTTGTTCCTTACTTTAGCTCTAGTGGCTCTCAGGGCAGTTAATTTGTCTGGTTTTCTCTAGAACTGTTAGAAATTTTTGCTACTTGCTATATACGGTTGGCTGAACTGCTTTCTCCTGCTGGAGCAGTTCAGTAATTACAACCGATAGACTTAGTGCATGTACTCTTGATCCTGGTTCCTAGAAGGATTTTTATATATAATACAAATACTTACTTAAAAAAAAAAATTATTATAAAAAATATTAATATAAAGAAAAATTTAATTTTTTAAAACATTTTATTTACCTAAATCATTAATAAAAAATAATATATTCTTGAGGATACATCCTTGTGGGTTATAGATGGACTATTAAAAAATAAATAAACTATGTAATTGATTATAATTATATTAAAAATATTTTATGATTTATATGATGAATTAGTCTATATTGTTATAGATAAAATGTTGTACATAAAAAATAATAGATTAGATTATAATGATTGTTTGAAAAAAATGTGTATATTTTAAAATAACAATAAGAAAAACTAAATGAAATGTAAATTAATTATATGCCCTGTCTATTCAAGCGACTATGAGCCTATAGACAACTTGACACATTTCAATTTTCGTGTAATAACCTACGGCCACAAAATTTTCGAAATGTGAAAATTGCAATAAGTCGAGTTGGCTCCCACAGGGAGTCCGTGTTTTAAATGGAGATTAGTTTCCAGGCGTCGAATACTATTAAATGTCTATCATTATTATTGTACTCATATTTATTCTCTAACATTAGTGTTTATAAATCCCTCAAACATGACTCAACTTATAGGTCGTTCCTGCATGGCAATCGAACTAGCCTAAAAACTGGTCAGCTTCACGTTTAGCTAACGCTTTATGCCATTCAAGCAGTCAATGGGTGTGCTTCTGTTCTCGTCGGATCATCGACATCGCAAGGCTGTAGTGCAAACATTCTATATTTATCCTTCCATGAAACTAATAGTCAAGCATGTATAAAAGCTTCCCTATATAAGTATAGAAACCATATTTTCGCTATAAAAGACTACTCCAAACGTTTTATATTTATCCATACAAAAACTAGGATTTATGTGCTTGAAAAACCTTCGTAGAAACATATTGTTGTACAAGAAGTCGAAGAACTTGAGGAAGGTGCACTGGTCGAAATACCCAGGAGTCATACCTCAAAATAATGTCTAATTCAATAACAATCAAGTATCTAAGTTTTAACAAAAAAGTTACTCAGAATTTGTTTCTCCATTGCATGGTGGCACATAAAATTCTAACGATGGAATCCTTCAGGGCACAACATTCAACCATCCAGGGTGCAACTCTTGTGGAAGGAAAGTTGGGGTCATAGACGGAGTATTAGATTAGATATGAGGAAACCCCTTCGACCCAGTTCAAAGCCAGGGCAAACATTTTGAGATGTATAGAAACTGATTCCATTGGTGGAATATTTTGGGCGCACTCAAAGAGCCCAGGAGGTGCGCAAACCCCTAGGGGGTGAGATCCGTAGCCCCCGAGGACAGATATTCCATTAGATTGTCACCTAGATCAGTCTAGAGGCGAGGGCGCTTTTGTTGAGATAGTTTCCAGCTCATTTCGACGGTTATAGCCTTTCAGACGAGTTTTCCAGTTTGTAGCGGTTACCGTGTTTCTTCGGAACTGTCGATTTTGCCAATATATCCGTGCATGCATCATATATGCCTTCATCTTCTGGTCACAGGTATTTTATGTTATTTTCTTGTATTCTAGTGACGATCCATGAGATTTAACTGATGACTATTTTCTATATTTCCAGTATATCATTGTATTTCCCTGCTTAAATCTCATAATACATATTATTGGGTGGTTATTGTTCCTTATTTCCGCATGCATCATATATATACTATTTAAACCATAATGTATAACATGCACATGTGACAATCACAAAACATCTCAAGCACATAACTGAAACACATCTAGAAACCCCAGAGTATCAGATTTGAAGATAAAACGCATCCAAAAACCCCTAGAGTATCATATCTGTGAGACAAAACACTAGATCAACTGGATTTGGGATATTTCACGCTGTCAAAAAGTTGAAGATTTAAAGCTTCCAAGACTCCTGAAGTGGCCCTATATCTTGAAAATTGTTGTAAAAGTGTATTTTTTATTTTCCGATCCACTTACAAGGGTCCACATCTATCTTTTAAAGAGATCCTAAGTCTCTTCAAGAGCATTTGTAACCGATATAATAAAATCATTGAGCCAAAGGAGGCCTCACTTTGCTTTCCCCCCCGGGGGAGGTGTGTTGTGTTTTGGGACTTTGTGTCTTTAGCCTGCTTTAATTGTTCCTTTTTTGTATAAGTTCTCAAACATCTCCCTTTGATATTTACTAACACCCCACGAGTCAAGCCATTGGGGCCACAAAGTCAAGTTTAGTCAACATATCTCCAACATCTCTATTTAAGATTTACTAACACCCCTAAGTCACACTTAGCCAACATATCTCCTACATCTCCCTTTGAGATTTGATAACACCCCACGAGTCGAGCCATTGGGGCCACAAGTCAAGCATAGCCAAGATATCTCACACCCTACTAGCCCATGGATGTCATAATTTTGGCTCATTCGTGGATTAGTTATCAAAATCACAAGCAAAAAAACATCCTCTAGTTACCCCTATATGTTAGGGTCTAACAGCCCCAATGACTTGACTTGTCGGATGTTCGTAAAACTTAAATGGATATGTTCAGAATATGTTGACAAAGCTAATTTTGTGGCCCCAATGGCCCTTGGAAGTCATTCATCATGCACCTTTAGTGGTTGATTGTCGGACACATTAATGTTAGTGGGCGCCCACTAACACTAATCTGTCCCATAGTCAACCACTAAAGGTGCATTATGAATGACATCGAAGGGCCATTGGGCCCACATGATTAGCTTTGTCAACGTATTTCCAACATCTCCATTTAAGTTTTACGAACATGCCACAAGTCAAGCAATTGGGGCCGTTAGCCCCTAACATGTAAGGTTAACTAGAGGATGTTTTTTTACTTGTGATTTTGATCACAAATCAGCGGATGAGCCAAAATTATGACCATTTTTGTATTCATGTATTGTATTGGGCCATGCTTAGATGATCTATGTAAAGTATTTGACCTAAGTGGTATATCCAGACCCTTTATGGTTGGTAGCGACTTACCCTTCTAGTACCCATTTTCAAGATGGTCCTTGCTCTTATTGGTTCACCTAATTACCCCTTTGTGGCATTAAGTTGGCACCATGTTGGTCATTCATGGTCGCTGTAGGTATGTGGGGGTCTTGAAATGGATCTATTTGAACACACGATTTAAGGGAGCCTCTAGTTTATGTTATCCCCTAGTTGAGGGATAACTAAGGAGATTATGTCTCGAGGCCCACAAGTCCTAAACATGGAGTGCCGAGAGCCATATCGACTTGAGCATGGACCTGGAGGGCCCATCTTTTCATTCTTCAGTGCCTCCACTTTGTCAGCAACAACAACATCCATCACCTGGGCTTGGTCTTGTAGCAGAGATGGATCTTGCTCCATGAGGTAATGAGTCTGGGTATCATGGTATGTGTCACTCTGATCCTCAAAACCTTTGAATATGTGCATTCAATTATTTTATCTTCTAACGGGTGCTTGGATCTTATACCTCTCCACTTGACCATACCTGGGGGGATGACAGGATTCCCTAGTAAGCTGGTACCCATAGGGTTTGAGTTTCCACTATGGGAATTCATGAAAGGCCATCGTCCGCTCACCATACTTACCACTTTTTATCCTTTTCTCGCTCATCAAACCCATTACACTGGTCCGGGCATTGGTTTGGCCAAATATTTAAGGGTTGTACCTTGCCTTGTGGGAAGAAGGGGCTAAAGGTTGATAGGGTAAAATTCGTTGGAAAAAGAGAAAAGCCAAAAGAACAAAACCTTTAGATGCTTCGCCCATGATCCTCGAGAAATCAATAAAACGATTCTCAACAAGAAATAGAGGGATCCATAAAATAATAAAATCAAGACCTAGTTGGAGGATAGGGGGTCCCATCACGAGCCAACCTATAAGGTCCATGGGCATGTAGTGGTATGGCACTACCATTCAGCTAGTCACCACGCCAGGGTAGTGGCTCTTGGTGGCATAGCCAAGAGAAAGGGGGTCTCATCACGAGCCAACCTTCTCATCTCCGTGAAATGTTTGTGAATAACATTGTCACCACTAGTCACCATGCCAAGGCAATGTCCCCTAACTATTCTCTTGAAAGAAAAATCAATAAGACAAAAAAGATAAAAGGCATTGAATGGGATTGGAAAAATTTGCATCCATGACAAGGTGAAACTCACCCTCTTCAGAGGCACCCACAGGTAAGCCATACATTTCCTTGCTATCACTGCACCCCTTGCCCAGACATCCCTTGCCACCTCATTGACTCACATGGACTAGATTTGACTTCTCCTGGAAACATCCCACATCCAATTAGCATTATCCCAATAGGACGTCCCAACGTTTCCTCCAAACTTGGTTGGTAGACTTGTATAATGTCTTTGAGCACTTGTCTGGGTGAAGGGGGTTTTATGCACATCTTTAATAAATTTGATGATTAGATGTGATTGACATTGCTATGATCCCTGTGACTTATGAGCCCATGGAGGGCGTATCTGTTGATGTTGTAGTTCCACAACCGATGGAAGGTACCCAGATGGACATGTACACATGGGGAGATGATTATTTCGGACCTCCATGGGGCTAAAATCCCACTAGATGGATGATGAGACCCTAGCAGGAGGCAGAGGCAGATCAAAGGATTGCACCCGAGAGAGAGGAGGACGTTCCACCAGGGGCAACCTGGCAGGCCTAGACCCAGGGGGGGTTGTGCCCTTTCCACCATGACATAGGCCTTGGAAGGCCCATAACGTCACCCAGGTCACCCATGATGTCATCCAATTCTTTGGGAGGTTTTGGAGGCAGTTGTGTGCCAAGTGGCACGTGTGGCAGGTTCTTGAGGCCCAAGGAGGCCTAACGTTTTTCTTCAGGAGACAAACATTGCCCTAAAAAGGCCTAACATCACCCTAAAGGGCATGACATCACCTTTTATGCTTGATTTAGGGTTTTAATTGTGACATTTAATGTAAAACAATAGTTTTGATGTAAACTGGCCATGTCGACCTTTTTGAACTAAAGTGTAATTAAAGGTCAGTGATATTGTATAAATAGAGAGGCTAAACTCTCATTTTTTCATCATCTTTCACTCACACTTGTGTGAGGACTGAAATTGGTGCCCTCATTAGGGTTTTTGGACTGAAATTTAATGTCCCCTTGTTGAAGGAAGACTATTTTTTATGTTTTTGGCATTTTTCTTGGTGGAAAGTCTACAACTAGGTGATGTGCTATATTATGCTTGGTGAATGTAAGTAAAATTATGCAATTCTTCTTTCTTTTGAATGGTTATAGTATCTTTACTTTGCATTTTTCTATTTCTTATGAAATTGCTAGCCTAAACACTAGTGAATCAAGCACATCTTATTGTCCTTGTTCTAATTTGCTATCCACCTACTAGATTGTGCCAAGGAGTCGTTTTTCTTGAAGCCATTGCAACACCCTAGCACTTGTTACTTCATCCTAGCCATCACTTGCTTCATTATTTGAGTTAAAGAGGGAGGAAAATTTACTAAGGCCTAGGGTTACCTACACCTTAGTAGTCATTTTCCCCTATGGTTTGATGGTTGAAGCCTTGGCTTACCAACACTTCGTCCATCTACTCCTCTTGTCTTTGGATCTCCCATTACCATCTTGCTTCTTCAACTTTTGCATCCACTTATTGTCTCCATTTTCCCTAAGAAAGCACTAGTCTAAGACCTCCCTTGAGTATTTTGATCAAACAACCTTCAAACCCCATTCTTTGAACAACCTACTGACACCTTCTAACCCTAGATTAGATTGACCTACTAACCTACTTGGTGTTGTTACTAAAGTAAGATACATCCATTTAATGCAGCATTAAAATCTCATAAAGAAAATGTTAGAGTTGATTTTACGTTGCCCTCTTTGCCTCTGACAAATACTAGGAATTTGCCAAGTTTATGTTATCATTTTTGGTCATTATTGAAGCATTATTGAGGCATAATTGTGAAGTTATTGCTGTCCATGTTTGATGTTATAAATTTATGTTTACTTCACATTCATATCAACTATTTTCTTTATTTGAAAAAGTCTGGGGTTTCATGAAGTAATAATGGAAAGCGTACTTGCAAATGTATAGTTTTCTTGTTGCTTTGTTCCAGGCAGGTACATTTCTGGGATATTATATCTTAATTGGTTGTTTAACCAGACTTTTTGATTGGTGGTGACTTGTGAGACAGGACCTTTACCTAGCTTTTATCCATTGCCTTCTCAAAACCCTAGGTCACCGGAGACGTCTTTCTTGGACCTACCACCCTAAATAGAAAGAAACATCTTATTGAGGTGACAATGATAGGATTAGTCTCCCGTTTCGCCAATTTTTTTTCTTTTACCTTTGTCTTCTATCAAAGTACAAATTGTGCGATAACAATTTCAATCATTCCTCTTTATATAAAAGTGTTGCTTATGTTGTTATGGTTGTCATACCTATAGAAAAGCACACTTATCTTATGCCTAAGCATGGACCCCACTCTTATGTATTTGATAAAACTTTGGCTCGAGAATTATGGAGATGATTCTATAGTTGTTCATTCAGTTTCACATTTCCCAAGGCAATTTCATAGTTCTCAAGGTAGTACACTACTATATCTAGCCCAAAGCATTGGTCACATCATTTGTGGCACCTTTGGGCTACTTTTGCATGCATGGGCATCCTCTTGACATACCATGAGTAGGATCCTTGAGCGCCCTCCCATTTCGTCATCTTTTGAGCAATTTGGTACTTGAGGAGACGGTCGAACCCAATTGAGGACACACCTACTAGCCATTTGCACCTTTATTGGAGGATGTTAGGACGTTTCAGGAGGTTGTTCCACTTTTCGAGTGGAACGTTACACCTTTTGAGGGGAGTGTTGTGTATTGATTCCTTTTCGCACCCAGTTTGGTGCTATTTTAGTGATCCATCAACCTTAAGACCTCACACATGGGGCTTTCTTCATGAATTTGAGGCTAGACGTTGACACGTTTTCACATTGCTTCATTGGAGGATTACATTACCATGATTTTAGGGTCTTTACTTGCATCTTTGAAGGATATTGAGGCCTATTTACCATATTGGACCTCACTTTACTTGGACGACCTCCTCTCCTAGATGGTTTTATGTACATGTGGCATACTTTACTTGCATATTGACATATTCTCCTTTATCTTGTGGATGACAAGTCACTTTTCTATATTTTCTAGGCTATATCTAGGGGAATATTATTTTTATATTGAGAGAGATGTTAGATCCCTTGTCTATAAAAAGGGAAGCACCTCTCATTGTAATTCATTGCTAGAACTTGTAATGAAAACTCGTCTACTTTATGGATATTGCTATGGATGGCTAGCTATAGCGTTCTCTTCGAATGATGTCTTGGGTATGCTTTGCAAATTGATGGATGTTCATGGATCAATGGTTTTGGTGAATTAATTCGATCAGTAAGTGAACTCCCGGATCCCATGGCAAACTTGGAATCTTATCACTTCCAGTCTCCGCTAGCTGCTCCTGTGCCGGACTGGTCACCGTCGGAAGCCATCTACGCTCATCTGTCATCACCTGGTCTATGATGCTCATCATCACACACCAAGTCTCAACTGTCTGTCTAACACGGTCCACCTCTGACCTGTCGTATGCCGTAAAAGTACTCCTGTCATGTAGTCTCGGCCTACTCACTCTCCATGCCCCCAGCCACGGCCTATCCCTCCTCATGCTGTTGTCTATGATAAAAGTGTCGGGATAGGCTAACAGAAACATCTGCAACTGACTGTAGGACTGGGAGGTGTCACATGCTTTGGTCAATCCCAAGGATTCGACCAGAAGCTCGCCCATTGGTATCCATGAAAGATGCTCCCCCGTGGTCATCACTGAATCCCAACCATCCAATACAATCGAAAGTAACCCCTCCGACTGCTGGTCAAGCAACCTCCATCTCTCATCTCCCATGCAACTGCTGAAATGGTGAAGGTGATCCCCCACAACTATGTGTTGCTGCCAATGAGTGACATTTGCATACTCCCCTAAGTGCGTCTCCTCCGTACAAGTCAATACACCTATCTGAACCTGACTGTATATCTCGACATGTCTCTGTGCACTGTCACTCGTCACTGTATGCTCCGACATACTCATGTCATCTCTCGTAGACTCATGCTGCATCACAGATACTTTCTCCCTGAGAGTATGAAAATCATCCATGGCAATCCCCTCATCTGAACTACCATATGCCACTGATGCTCTCCACCAGTAATCTGCCATCACTGCATGCATGTCATCAATACGTCTAGTGGTTGCCATGATCATAGCCTCACTAACTCTCAACTGTGCTGCTGAGTGGTGTGACCCCTGATCATGGTATGTTGAGGTGCCACCTCATATCCCTCATTGCCACTGTCAGTCTCGCTAATGTCAACTCTAGAGTCCCCATAGACACTCTCTGCATAAGATAACGTGCTCAACTACCCACTGTCTATGGTGCTACTGGGTCTGTCCATACGTAGCTGCACATCATCCTCAATTGCTAGCTCCCTCTGAATCATACTGTATCTGGTGTGAGTAGTTGTATCCTCCTATGCACTCAACCTGCTACTATCATCTGTGCCTGGATCCCATATAGATGTATCCAGACACATGCTATGGTCATCCTGGATACTAAAGAGTGCATCCTCATCACTGCAAGCCGATCCTAGAAGTAAGTGCTCCATCAACCTGTCAGCCTCTACAATCTGCTCAACCAATGGAGTCTCCAACAGCTGTGACTCCATCTCCTCTGGCTGACCTGTATGTGTGAGGTCAATTGCCTGTACGTCCTGTACCTCCTCCTGGATCTGTGGGTCTACCTGTCCATGGTGTGCATCCCTCACACTAGGCTCATCCAACATACCTGACGTGCCACTGATCTCCTCATGTGACGTGGCTATCATGGGTGTCTGAACAAGTGACAGATGTATCATGGCTCCCATAGGAAGCTCATCATCTCTAGGTGCTAACACGTGTGAATCCTCACTAGTGTCACCACTTTGTTGAGGCGTAAGGTCATCAATGGTATGTGATATGT
>ML803183.1:576545-591594 GCA_009831015.1 Picea engelmannii | reverse complement strand
TGACCTAGTTAGAGTTGTCACAAATCTTTGTATTGGTTGTGGGGCCATGGTCTAGCAAGCATACATGGAAAAGTTTTAAGTCAATAAAAATAGCACTTGGGAACCTCGTGTCAAATTTGTGGGTCTATATCATTGAAGTAATAGTCAATAAGTTTATAATTATACTTTGATTTTCTCAATTGGATGTCATATGACGATGTGGCAACCTTTGCAAGTGTGAGTACCTTGCGAGGCCCACTAACAAAATAGTGTTTAAAGGAAGATATTACTGGCCAAAATTGAGGGCCTAGATGACACAAAATTAATTCATTGATGGTGTAGATGTGATGGTATTGTTGGGACCTTTCCAACAACGTGCTCCATGCAACATTCCAATTTCATCTCATGTGTCTCCATGGTATCCTTTTAATGAAAATCAAGTCAATGTCAACTTAGTGGACTTGCACACAATTCGATAAATATTTAAAAACAAAATGTTTAGGATGGGGAGAAGGGCATGCCATGCATTCCTCTTCATGTAAAAAAAATCAGAAAATTATGGAAATCAAAGAAATACAAAAGCCTCATTCTTCCTTTCCTTAGTTTATTTGCAAAACACTAATGCAGAAGAATTAGAGCTCTAGTTCAATGGAAAAATGCACAAGAGGAAAATCTGTACAATCTACAATCGGGTTCAATAGGTATGTCAAGATACCCATTCGTTGTTTTAGACTTGATGATAGCTGGATTGCATGGTTAATTTTTGGTGGTTTTGAGTTTTGTTGTCTTTTGCACTAGTTTTCAAGGAGGATTTTATTGTTGGTTATGACTATTCTAGAAATTTTGGTAATAATTTGAATGTAGTATTGGTTTGTGGGAAAAGTAGAAAAAGGAAGGGGACTGGAACCTCACTAAGGCACCAAACCCAAGTCACCTTGGCCCACTTAGAAACTATTGGATTGTTGATCATGGTTAAGAGTTGGATATTAAGTGTATGAATGGTTGTAAATGATTTCTCTTTCTGCTAGTTTGCTATTATTTCCATGGAATTATTGTGTATTTTTTTACCTTTTTAGTACTATAAAGATGTCTCATTGCCACTGCCTCAGTGCCACCTCCATAAGCCACCAAGAGTGGCATCTTTTTTCATGTTCCCTCAACATTCAAACATTCCCAAAAAGAATTATATAGCAATCAAGGTTTGATTTCATCATGATATATCATCTAGTCTTAGCTGAATTTTTTTAAATGGTTGGAGCTTTACAAGGGTCAATATATATATATATATATATATATATATATATATATATATATATATAATGGGTGTAAGAGTAGTGCGACAAAAAAAAAATTATTTTTTTTTAGTAAATAAAAATATATTTTATCTTGCCTTAGTAGAAAACTTGTGTGTATGAATATACATGATAGCATGCCAGTTGTTCTTCCACTATAGTGGAAACCAGAACACATGGACAGGACGATTGTTCATAGTTCCAAAAATTCAAGAAAAAGCGACAATTGTCGACATACAAACAAGGGGACTTGCCACCTATTTTGCCACTATCGTGGAAACCAGAACAGCCGATGGACTGTGTGCCTCAACCACCTATCAGACTTGAGATAGAGACCACCTATCTTGACAAAGTCTGAAGATGAAGGTTTGGCAGCAAGTCGGGCAACGACTCTTCTCAGGCTCACTTGACAGGGAATCATACAGGGCATCCAGTCGTTTGTTGAAGAAACTCTGGCGATGCTGCTACTCAGCCAAGTCCCTTCTCATCTCAAAGATTAAGACCAGGTGGTATTTCGTGAGTCTATAGGAGTCTGGAGTTGGGTGACTATGGTCATCTTGAGCCTGGTATTCATCCATAGTGGCAGCAACAAAGTTATATGCAGTAGCAAAGTCCATGATAGGGCCTTCGTCCATGGTGCCAGCGAAATTATTCCTCGAGTGATCCTCCAGAGGTAAGGCTTCTTCTTCCACAATGAAACTCCTTGCAACTGACTCCTGAAAGGGACTAGTGGTGCAAGTGGTGGCCTGGTCCTCCAGGGTGGTTGACGGTAGGAAAGGAAGAGATTCCGCACAAATGGGAGCAATTTCTTCTTCCACCGGGCATTAACCATGGAGACTCTCTATGCTGGGAGGACGAGGCTCATGTTGAGCCTACACGAACCATTTTTTCCTAGAGTAAACTGGATGGTCTCCGCCCAGAATGAGATCTCAAGAGGCATGTCCTAGGCTGTAGTGAGTTCCATGGAGACCCTCTATACTGGGAGGCCAAGGCTCTGTAGGAGCATGTGCAGGCCAGTTATGCCCCGAAGAGACTGGATGGTCCCCATCTGGAGTGAGAGCTCGAGAGGAAGGACCTGGGTGGTTGTGATGACTAAATTTGTTGTAGTAGGATGGCCCTCATCGGGGCTTGCATATTTCTCGTGGCATGGCTGCGGAGAGCACCAGGCAAGATGAAATTCTAACTGAACGGGTTTAACCTTAGAGAAGAATTAACAGAATGATGTTGTTCTTTTGGCCCAAGTTTCCCATATAAAACTTCTCACATGGTGAAAAGACCAGGAGGGCGGAGGAATTGATGGCTCTTGTAGCCATTTGTGCAGGTGTAATGGACATAACCAAAATCGTACTGAAGCCAAGGAGCCAAGCATGGGCCTCCATTAAGGCCCATCGCACTAAGCCTTGGATCTCATGCAGACTGACCATTGCATCTGGACAGGGGGGTAGGGTGGAGGCGAGAAGCTTTAAATTCCCTCATAATCGCCTTGTCCATTGATGCATGTGACCCATGTGTCACCCCATCTGGGGAGAGGCAGTCCTGTAGAGCCAGTTCTTGGCATTGTTGTAGAAGTTGTGAGTCTTGATGTTCCAGGGTATTAAGGATGAGGTTGAGCTCTGCCTGGGTGTTGACACCTTCATTTTATAGTCGATCTACTACTTTTTTGGCCTCCCTTTTGATGTGTGAGGGGATGATAGTGATGGGAGGAAGTAGTGAGGTTTGTAGAAGGGAGAGGGGACCTGTAAGGCGCCAGCTCAGTGTGATTTTTTCTGGATCCGAACCTTGGATAACTTTTGTGACCAGTGAGATGATGATTTGTGAGTCTCCCTCTACTATTAGGGGATGCAATTTGAGGTTAAGGGCTAGTTGGAGGCCTTTTATGAGGCCCCAAAGCTCAGCTGATTTGTTCATGTCATACCACATAAAACCTGCTTTGAGGCACTTGATTTTCCCTATGTTGTCTATGATGATCGCTTTGTAGCCTGTCAAGCCTGGATTACTCTTGGAAGCTCAATTGAAGTTTAACTTCCAAAACGCTGAAGGGGGGCACCTCCAGAAAGTGGAGAAGAAAGTTGTAGGGGCTGGGGGGTTGGAGAGATGGAGAGGCATATTTGGGTTGAATTTCTTCCAGGAGGTGAGAATGTTTAATTCTAGAGGGGCATTTGGGATGTCCTCTGGATTCCAAGACTGAATTTGAATTGTTTCCCAAATGTTGGTTGTAGTTATGTCCCAAACATCAGAGAGGTAGGAGGGTTGAGAGTGGAAGATACGCCTGTTTCTTTCTTTCCAAAGTTGTCAAATGATAATCCTCGAAAGAAGTTGCCAGATTATATTTAGAATTGGGATTTTATAATCCCCAGAGCCCCAATTTCTTAAAGTACTTGGAATGATAGTTCTATTACACTTTGTTTGCCTCATGATGATAGTGGCTCGATCCCAAATCTGATTATTGACCTGGCATTGATTGAATATGTGTTCCATGGTTTCTTCCTGCTAGTGGTAGAGATGGCATATGGAGGGCCCAATAAATCCTCTCTTCCTTACGTTGTCCTAGGTGAGGAGCCTATTTTGTACCACGAACCAGAGAAAGGTAGAAACCTTTGGCCAGAGTTTGGTCTTCCAGATTATGTGCCAAATGTGATGTTTTTCCTGTGCTTGAAAGTTCTCTTGAATCTGATAGGCCTCCCTGATCGTGAAAGTGCCCGTTGTTGAGTATTTCCAATGGAGGATATCCTTGTCCATATTGATGTGGATTTTCCTATTATCCATTGTTTCTCGCCAAGGTTGCATCTCGACATCGTCTAGTAGATGAAGATCTTGAGGTAGCATTTTCCAACGGCCCCAGGGGATGTTATGTTGGGTGTTGAGCCATAGTTCAGCTACTTTGAGATCTCTTAAGTCTGGAAGGTAGGTCTGGTAGGGGGACATGTTTTCCAGTGATTGCAGGGGAGGGAGTTTATGCCAGGCATTTGTCCAAAACTACGCACTTAGTCTATTTATTACTTCCGAGAAAGCGTGTTTTTTAATGAGTCAGCAATTTCTCCAAGATGCATTCCAAATATTGGAGCCTTGGATCTGATCATTAAGCCTTATGAGTTCTTCTTGTTGTAGGCCCAGAGTATATTTTTCTCGCTAGACTCACGCCCAAAGTTCATGAGGATATTTGAGCCATTGCCACCATATTTTTGCTCTCATTATTTTGTTAAGTTTCCCAAGGTCGTGGAGCCCCAATCCCCCTAGGGATGTGGATTTTCAAATCTTATCCCAGCTGACCAAGGCCCGGGTTTTTCCCTATTTGTGACCATTCCAGAGGAATTTCCACTAAATATTTCTTATGTTTTTTATGACAGTTTTTGGGGCCGCCAGAGCCGTGAACATGTAGGTCGGGATGGCTTGAAGCACCAATTTCAGGAGGACAAACCTCGCAGGGAATTTAAGGGTTCTGATGGTCCAGGAGCTAAGGCGAATGGATATTAAGAGGATAAGGGATTTACAGGAGGTGTTGCGATCCATTGAGTTAGTGAGGGGTAATCCAAGGTATTTGGACGGAAGGGAGCACCCAGGGATGTTCAGGAGATGGGAGATGTGTCATTGAACTGTTGGTGGCATGTTGAAGAAGAAGAGTTGTGACTTCTCTAGATTAAAGGTGGTCCCTGAGGCTTCACTGAAATTTAAGAGTATAGTGCAAAGTTTGGCAGCTTCCCTGGTAGTGGGGGTGTTCAAGAGAAATGTATCGTCAACAAATTGGTTGTGGGAGACTGTCTGTTGGAGCCCATGAATAGAGAGGCCTTGCAAGGTTCCACTGGCAATTGAGGCAGAAAGATACCTCTGCAACCCTTCCTCCATGATCACAAAGAGGAAAGGTGAGAGTGGATCTCCTTGGTGTATGCCTCGTGAAAGGGAGAAGAGCTTAGAGGGAACCCCATTGACTAGGATGGAGAAAAAGGAAGAAGAGGTAAGTTTCATGATCCAGTCTATCCAATCTGAGTTGAACCCAAAGACAGGGATGATTTTAAGGATGGAAAATTATTTTAAAATGTAGAAACATTGGTGAATCTTACTAATCCTTCATATGCCAACTATAAAATGTTTGGCGATATTTTTGTAAAAATATTCAAATTTCTAAGGATTTTATATAGTTTGTATAAAATTTTGGCATTTTTTAAGGTAAAGTTATTGTATCCTATAGAATTTGGGCAAATAATATTTAGAATAGCGAATCTTTTTTTGGGAAAAACTTAGAAAATTAGCCCATGAGCGAAATTTAGCCCCTAAAATCATTCCTGCCCAAAGGCTAAGAGGACTGAATGCATGTAATGCCATCTTAGTTTTTCAAAGGCTTTAGAAAGATCAAGTTTTATGAGTATACCTGGAGTGCGGGTACTCTTGAGCAAGTGGATGATTTCATGCACCAGAATGATGACGTTCATGATGTGTCGCCCCTCCACATAACCTGACTATTCCTTGGAGATGATGCAAGGGAGTATATGTTTGAGCCTGAGAGATATGACTTTTGTTATGATCTTGTAGATGACATTACATAGCGCAATCCGTCGAAACTGCTTTGGATTGGTAACACACTCTTCTTTGGGGATCAGAGTGAGGAAAGTGGAATTAAGAGCTGAGAGTACTTGCTTTGAGGTTTTGGATTCCTCCATCAGTGAACAAACTTATTCGCAAACCATTGGCCAACAATAATGGAAGAAATCTATGGTGAATTCATCCATCCCAGGGGCCTTGCCCAGTGGAATATCCTTAATACATTGGTCCACTTCATCTTGCGTGATTAGTCTCATGAGGGAAACATTCTACTCTGCGGTGATTAGGGTGGGGATATGTTGAGTGACTCTTCTGATGGCTGGCGTCCTATCAATAGAGGGTTATAAGAGAAGTTCTCTGTAGTATCTTACCAATTCCTCTTTTATGTTTGCATGGTCCATAAGAGTGTTACCCTATGAGTCCTCAAGCTTTATTATGTGATTGATGTGCCTTCTGTGGATCATGGAGTGGTGGAAGAACTTTGTGTTTTTTTCTCCTTCCTTAAGCCATTGAACTCAGGATTTTTTCCTCCAAAGGATCTCCTCTTGTTTGTGTCTTTCCTCAAGTTGCTTCTTTAGGGTGGTTTCCTCCTATAGAAAGGCTTCCGAGAATCCCAAGATCATGGAATCTCGTTGTACCTCCTCCAGACATTGTTCTAGAGATTTTTTTGCAAGAAAGATGTCCCCAAAAGCATTTTTGTTCCAGTCCCGTAGTTGTTGTTTGAAATTCTTCAGGCGTTGTTGGAATTTGTACATCCATGTTCAATTTCTGCATTGGCCCACCAGGTTTGGGAAAGTTCTGGGAATTCTAGGTGGGTTATCTAGAATTTCTCAAAGCAGAAGGGTTTGAACTTTGGAGTTGCCACGGTTTCCACCAAGAACTAGACTAGCCAGTGGTCTGATCCGGCCTTGGGTAGTATGTCTGCTTCAATAACTGGGCCTTCAAGCATTATGTTCCCCTAAATTAGAAAATGATCTTGGCGACTTGAATGTGTTGAGTCCCTGTGTGCTTGTTATTCCAAGTGTAGGGGCCATTCCTAGTCTCTACATCTATTAGGTTGAGGTTGTCCATGAGGTGTCGAAACTTGTTGTTGTCCTATTCTAGGCATTTTGTGCCCCCACTTTTTTCCTCTAGGTGAGGATGATGTTGAATTTTCCTCCCAGTATCCACCGGTCTTGTCCTCGAAGAGTGTTGATGTAGGCCAAACTGTCGATGAAGTGATATTTTTCTAGGTTGAGCTGAGGACCCTAAGAATTTGTTATGACGCTTGCTTTACTTGACCCTATGACTCTGTACTTAGCCTTAAGCGTTCCCACCATTGAATAATGGTGGCTGGATTCTAGGATAATGGTGGTTGGATTCCAGAGAATGGCTAATTCCCTAGTTGCTCCTTTGGAGTCAGTATAGGTGAAGTTTCAGTGCCTCCAACATCTTTTGAAGGTTTCCTCTGCGATATTACCTGCACTTTTTTTTCCTTAAGATATCCAGGTTTTCTGATTAAACGTAGTTTCAAAGAATCCTTTGTTTGGATCTTCCATTAAGACTTCTAATATTCCAAGTTATGATCTTCATCATAATTAACTACGGGAGGGGGGGTGGAAAAAGCCATCCGAGAGGCGTTGTATTTGCCCTGAGTTGATTATGAAATTGCCTACCTCTTTGATTAGTTGATGTGTAGTCTTCTGACCCCTTCTCTTTCTTTCTTTTTGGTTTCACTTGGGATCCGGGTCGGGCTCTAGGTGTACATGAAGTCGTGAGGTGGCTCCTGTAGTGGATTCGATGAAGAATTTGTGGAATTTTCTGAGTTGTTATATCAGAATGGATTGTAGTTCTTTATGGTTGAAGGCATCCTCCATCTTATCTAGGTCAATGTCTATGAGTTCCTTTTCATCTATCTACATTATGATGTCACCATCATCTTGGTCTGGGATTGTTGCTGGTTTAACATAAGTTTGGGGATTTTGGCCTGGGGTTTGCTCTAAAACTGGCTCAAGGGTTTGCTTTTCCTTACCTGTTCCTTTACCTGGTGCCTTCGTTTTGTGAGGGTTTTCCACCTCCTCTGTGTCTGGTAACTTGTTGAGGGAATCAAAGGAGTTTTGGGTTGGGATTTTCTTGTTACCCATCTGCATTGCTTTTTTTGTTGCATGTTTTTTGTGCCATTGCACCTGGGTGAACCCATGTTGTTGCATTTCCTCTGCTATTAGTCATGTTGGTGCATTGAGGGGGAAATATCTAAAGAGATGCCCATGTTCATGGAATTTCTGGCATATGAAGGGGATGTGCTCATAATCTATGGTCTGTGTCCATTCTTCATCCTGATATTCTATGGTAATCGATCCTGAGAGAGCTTTTGAGATGTTCATGTAAACACATATTCGAGCATAGGATGTGTATTTTCTCGACTTCGTAGCCTATGAAGATTTGACATATCTGCCTAGTGTGTTGTTGATGCCCGTTAGGATTTCCTCTAGCCAGATCGCATGGGGGAGGGAATATAATCGAATCAAGACTGGGGCACATGCAAAGTCTTCCTTCTCCAGGTAGAAGCAATCTATCCAAAACCGCAGATATAGCCCCACCGAGTTGTAGAAGTATGGACCATTTTCAAAAACCTTGTCCTTGTCCTCCAAGTTGTAGAATATGATTGTTAAGAAGCCTTTGGAGCTTAGTTGCAGTTCATAGTCCCCTTTTGGGTTCCACTAGTGTTTGATCCACTTTATGAAATCCTTCTCGAATGGCCAGATCCCTAAAAAATTTCCAATCATAGCATGGTCTTTCATAAACTGTGTGTGTTCTTCTACCCTTGTGGATTTTATTACATATTTTGGTGCTATTGGCACTTGTGGTATGCATTTACCTGCTACCTAGTTCCGAGATGTCTTTGGATGCGATGAATCGGCTTCCATATCCATGCTTTTTCCATTGCTCTATTCTTCTTGCAACAAATGTTCTCTGAGGTGTGGCGGTGGTTCAAAGGAGGGCCTCTTGGCTCTGACGCCATCCATCTCGTTTGCCACTGCATTCCTGTAAGAGGGGGTTTTCACCCCTCCATCTGAGGTCATACTGCGCGGATAGTCTCGCCCGGGATTGCGGGGACAATATTGTGGTGTTTGGTGCAGAGAGGGGACTGATGTCGCCGTAGGTAGTGCATACAGTGTGCAGAAACCCTAACCTGCATAAACCCTAGCCTTCCAGTTTAGAATTCCCAGGTTTGGGTTCGACATAATTATTTTTGGTTAAGGTTATGGCCTATTTCTTTTTTTAATTAGATTACAATATAATCTATGATAGAGAGACTATACCATACACATTTCTTATAAACCTAAGTTTTGTTTCATACACTTGAGATAATGGTTACCTATATAAATATCACATTTTTGTTATTGTGGTATGTTTGGCATTTTTTCCTAAAAATAACTTCCAATTATTTTTTACTAAACTTTTTTTTCTATCAAATTTACTTTTACATTTCACCTTTCCTCTTAAACTTACTTTTCCATCAAACAAGTTAATTTTTTACCAAACATTTATTTTGATAGAAAGCCTTCAAACACTACAACTACATACCAACACAGTTTTTTCCATATTTCTATAGGAGTGAATCCTATTAAATTGTTTAAAAGTTTAATTAAAACCAGTTGAATCCAACACCATTATTCAATCACTGTTTTTTCCCACCAACACAGTTTTTTCCATATTTATAAAGGAGTGAATCTTATTAATTTGTTTAAAAGTTTAATTAAAACTAGATATAACTAACCTTTTTAACAAGTTTTAATGTATAATATATATTTAATAACATTTTTATTATCAAAATATTGATAAAGCCATTTTATAACAAAAAAGTGTGTAAATTTCTTTTAAGGAATTCAATTAAAAAGGAAGCCCAACAACCCAAATCTACACAGTTTGATATATGTCAAACAAATAAAATGAATAGATCTAGAAACAATACAAATGGTGCGAAAAAAAAGAGTAAATCGAGCAGGCTCATCGTTGTGGAGCAAGTGGCTCACGTCTGCATGTCGGACAGGAGATTTTACGACCAAACCATTTGAGAATGCAGCGTGAATGATAAAGATGGTTGCATGCCAATTGTTTTACACTCTCCCCATTTCTAAACTTTTCGTAACAAATTACGCAAATCACTTCATCACCCTCCTGCCGAATTATAACGTCCCGCATCCTATCCACTATTTCTGCAGGATTACTACTTACAACTTCGTAATTCATTTCAATACTGATAATTTCAGGTGCGAAATTGAAGTTATATGTATTCTCCTGTATATGTTGCATGATCTGACGCAAACTGAATCTGGAATTCCATATAATTTGGCTGGAGTACTGGACTCCATTGTCAGGTTGGCGATAATCTAGTATGTATCGAATTACAATCATATCTTCAGCCAATGTAAATGTCGAGAGATAGTCTTCATTCACATTTTCATCACTTACAATTATCCTGCCACGCTGTACGATCTCTCCTCGCCATCGATCATCTAGTTCACGTATATTAACATTCTCTGAGAAATTCTCTAATTCCCGAGAGCCGAGATGAACCGACTCATAAAAAGAAGATCCAGGCCCATTATTAACAATCACGCTCGACACCAAATGTTGTCCAACATTTTCATCTTCAATTCTGTTCGTTTGGGTTGTTGTGTCGTCAGCTGAGTGTTGTAAAGAATCAGAAATATTACTTGCGTGCAGCTGGGCTTCCACGCACCTCAGAATATTCAGAACTAAGTCTCTGTCATATACCGTAGCTCTGTGCCGCTGCGCGTTGAAAATGGAAGCTTCCATTGTTTCGAAATGACCGAATTCAAATATTGGTGTAGAATTTCCCGCAATGTAAAGATAGAACTCAGACTGGCTACCACTGCCTGAAGATAAAATAATGTAAACTGAAAACTCAGTACGATATTATAATTTTTTGTCTGTCGGAATAATGGTTGAAAGTGGTATTATATATATATGTTCTATTGCTTCTTTCCTCAGCAATTAGTTTTCAAAGCCGACATGAGCGCACGGTGATTTTTATCTCGATGGCCAATTCCATCCATATAATCAACATGCTTAGCATTGAACAAAGTCAATGGAAGTCAAACTTTGACTTTTCTCTATTTTCATCGGCATGCTTAACATGGAACAAAGTCAACGTAAGTCAAAAATTGACTTTCCTCTATTTCCTTTTTACTTTTCTCTATTTTGGTTGAATGGAAAAAATCCGCAATTAAATTAATTAGGAATCTATAATTAAATTAAATTTAGGTTGGACGAAATATTAATTATACATTTAAATCATTTTCGATCATTCTAATACCAACATTAAGTGATTTGGAGATTGTGTATACTAAGGATTGATGGGCTTTTACTTTCTAAAGATTGTGAGGATTCATGGCTTTTTACTATACATTTTGAAGATTGAAGATCATGTGTATTTATTTTATTTAGAAGGTAGTAAAAATTATTGCCATGACCATGGTGATTTTTCATTATATTAATTATAAAAATAAATAAATAAATTGTTATAATTTTAATGTTGGTTATATTTTATTAATTATTTTAAATAAATTATTATTATTATTATTAAAAGTAAGTATTTAAATATAAATGTTCAAAGGAAAAGTGATTTTAAGAAATACAAAGTGGAAGTGAATTAAATATGAAGTTAATTGAAAGTGGATTAAACATGAAGTTATGTGAAAGTGGATTAAAAAGTAAAATGAAAGTAGAGTAAAAGTGCATATGGTATTTGCATATGATTTTAAAACACATAGTGGTATTTTTCCCATGGAGACTTAATTTTTTTTAAATATTCACTTTATTTCTAAAAAATAAAATGAATTTTTACATGAAAATACTATTTGAATATGATCCAGATAAAGGTGTTTTCATATACAATTTATTATATTTTTTTTTCAACAAATAGTTTTAAAATAATTTAAGATTGGGGTTGAGCCTTACAAATTCCCTCACAAGTATTGGACCCCACTCAACCTCTGACCAAGTTGGTTAACTATCTTCTGGAAAATAATAAATTCGTGATAAACACCATAAACATCTACATAACATTTGTTAAACATGTATGAAGATTTAAAGTGGCATCCACTTCATGACATGTACATCAGTCAATCATTGGTGTATTTGATTGTCAATTATTGGTATAGGGTTCAAAATGAGCCATTTTGGGCACCTTGTAACTTCATCATTGACATAACAATATTTTGAACATGTCACAACCCTGGAATAAATATAGAGATAAGGACCAATCCAATGTATATGTGAGATTTATGAGATGTATTAAATTTACAAGTACTTTACTAGAAAAATACTTCCACGTGAAATAATGACCCCCCTTGAAAGGGGAACATCAGTTCATGGTTTTGTATTGCTACACCCTAGGAGGGGGCAAGTGTAGACTTATCTAATCACACACAACATAACCACTTATATAGGGAACAAGGTCGAGCCACAACCCTAACTTGGTTAAAATACTTCCCCAAGGGTTCAACATGAAATTTATCACTACAACAAAATTGTGTCATTGGTTTTTTTTTAAGCTTCCCTTTTTCCTTCCATTTACCCTTTTCATGATTTTTTTGTAGTTTTGATGAAAACTCGACTCTATTTGAGGGTTTGATGCTAAATGTGGCATTATTTCACGATTTGGTGTTAAACTCGATGTTGTTTATGCCATATTTAATGTCAAGTTTAGCATAGAGTTTCTTGAGTAACTAAACAAAAGTAGTGGAAGATTTTCAAAAAGGAAATTAAGAAAGATCAATGGCTAAAAATAAGTCATTTGTCTCAATTCTTATGAGAGTAAGGGTATTTCTATTGTTTTAATTAAAATCTCTTATTTTCCCTCACAAAACCCCCTCAAACCTTACTCTCTCATTCTTTTTTTCATTTCCTCTCTTTTTCTCCTCTTCTCCTCCCTTCTCATTTCTCCCTTAAGGATTCCTATCCCAGTATTTCTTAGTATTTCATCTTCATGGAATCTATGGTTTTAGTAATTTCATGGAGGAATCTCCATGAAGAAGGTAATGGATTCTCCCTTCTCTTCTCCTCCTTCCTTTCTCTTTTACTTTCATTTTCCTCTATTGATTTTCTAATGTTTTTTGTTTTTTGTTGTTGAAGGTTTAGGGATTCATAGAGGTAACGATTTCTCCCTTCCCTTCCCTTCCCTTCTCCTCCTTCCTTCCTATTTTACTTTTCTTTTACTTTATTGATTTGTTAGCCCTTGACCAAGTCTTGAGGATCCTTGGTCAAGTTTGACCTAATTTTGGGACTTCGACAGGATATCGAAGGTGGAGCGCAAGATGAAGCGGAGATCGCGCGATCTCGCCCCCTTTTTAGGGCTTTTTGGGTTTTGGGCTTATATAACAGGTATGGGAATGTTTTTACCCATGTTTAGGCCCGATTTTGTAATGTATAAATGGAAGACTAGGCGATGTAGGTGTTAGAATATAAGAATGGATGTGCTCGTTTTACCATTGGCAATACCCTTGTCACCCAACCATAGGCCGAAGCCACCCTCCAAGCACCTTAACCTTGACAGAGAATCACTCCAGAAGCAAACCCTGGGCTAGATAGCCAAACAAAGGGTAGCGCACCTTTCCCCAAGGATAGTGCATCAACAAGAGTTGATCAGATAGTCCAAACCCTAGCTAAGAGATAGTCCAAGCGTAACTGCTAGTTGCAGCAGCTGCAACGGCAGCTGTCCTCCAAACCTGTGCAGAAACTAGGAAAATGTAGTACGCACAAGTGTTGTTCTGCAATTCCGAGACTGCCTGCCAGAATGAGAACTGATGATCAGGGGATCAAAATTTGCTCAATTTTCAAAGTGCTCGGAATGTGACGAAAACAGTGCCATTGCGTCCATCTCGTCTTCATGATTCCGGCGGTATATTTACTTTCGCAAACGGAGTCTGTATGGAGGAGATATCGTGATCTGTCCGCCAAGCCAAACAGGTAAAAATTTGGGATGCTGACTGTACCTGTCCGTACATTCTGTACGACCACGTGGAGGGCCGTACCATCATGATGATGTGGCAGTTTGATGATGTGGCACATATCGGTTGGTTGTTCGTTGGCGCATTTTCATTGGTTGACGTGGACGAGTGGTATGTTGACACGTGTCTGTTTTCATGGCAAATAATAAGGAGACACGTGGCCCAATGCATGGGCGCCACGTGTCCCCCATCTGTTGGTTCACATTGATATATATAAAATGTAAACGGGAGTCCACAAGGTTCGACCCCGGGACCTCCCACCACACAAACATCTGCCCGACCAATACACCATCACATGTTCCTTGTTATGTAATCCAATGCATATGTATTTATGCTTACATTTTGTGCTATATGGAAAAAGGTGCGGGTCGACCCATGGTTCCATAGCATACCATATAACCATAAGTTTATACTACCCGCGCTCCAAACCATATATCATATATGTAATGAATGGTGCGGTTGTATAATGTTTTAAACCAAAGTTTAAATCCATATGTTGGTATATGCGCGGGGTTGGAATAACCTGTGAGTTATTGTAATTAACCAATGGTTTAAAACGCGCAGTTTCAACGGTTATAGAAGCTTAACCACTTTTGCGCCCAGCCCAAGGTCGCATGGGCCATATGACCGAATGCCGAGGCGGTTAGGGGCTGGAGGCGCCTTAACCGTCCTACAGTTTGTACCGGTGCGCGGTTGCGTACGGGACTTGGTTTTTCCGCTTTAAAGAGTGTGTGTGCTAGGTTTGAAGCACAAGGGTACTATTTGTAGAACCAGAGACAGCAAAGTTGAAGAGGGAGATTCAAGAAGGCTATCTTCTTCATTTTTCGACCGTTTCAGGTGCCGAAAGAGCCCAGACAGGGGTTTTGGGATGCTGCGGAGCCATTGGGGCAGTCAGTTTGTCATTTTGAGCATTGTAAGGCATGTTTTTGAGCACTTTGAGCAATTTAGTAATAATGATCCATTGGAAGCTGGACCAGGAGATGTAGCCCGGAGTGGGGTGAACTCCTTTATCAAGTTGCTGTGTTTATGTCTGATGTTCAATGTTTTATGCTGCTGTCTATGTGTATCTTTACATAAGTAATCCTTAATTATGTGTTGCAAATTGATCCGGTTGCTTTAAAACACATAACATTTCACTTGCAATATTTATTCAAGTTTTTCAAGTCTTCTTCAATTTTAGATCAAGTTGGTATCAGAGCACTGGTTTTGAAGACTTGATTGTTT
>ML803183.1:551685-572392 GCA_009831015.1 Picea engelmannii | reverse complement strand
GAACTATACCCTCATCTTCACATAGACTGAGATAGTCTTTTGGAGGTCCAAAAGCTTCCCAATGGGGAGGTGTGATCAGGGGATCAAAATTTGCTCAATTTTCAAAGTGCTCGGAATGCGACGAAAACAGTGCCATTGCGTCCATCTCGTCTTCCTAATTTCGGTGGTATATTTACTTTCGCAAACAGAGTCCGTATGGAGGAGATATCGCGATCTGTCCGCCAAGCCAAACAGGTAAAAATTTGGGATGCTGACTGTACCTGTCCGTACAGTCCGTACGGCCACGTGGAGAGTCGTACCATCATGATGACATGGCAGTTTGATGATGTGGCACATATCGGTTGGTTGTTCGTTGGCGCATTTTCATTGGTTGACGTGGACGAGTGGTATGTTGACACGTGTCCGTTTTCATGGAAAATAATAAGGAGACACGTGGCCCAATGCATGGGTGCCACGTGTCCCCCATCTGTTGGTTCACATTGATATATATAAAATGTAAACGGGAGTCCATGGGGTTCGACCCCGGGACCTCCCACCACACAAACATCCGCCCGACCAATACGCCATCACATGTTCCTTGTTATGTAATCCAATGCATATGTATTTATGCTTACATTTTGTGCTATGTGGAAAAAGGTGCGGGCCGACCCATGGTTCCATAGCATAGCATATAACCGTAAGTTTATACTACCCGCGCGCCAAACCATATATCATATATGTAATGAATGGTGCGGTTGTATAATGTTTTAAACCAAAGTTTAAATCCATATGTTGGTATATGTGCGGGGTTGGAATAACCCGTGAGTTATTGTAATTAACCAATGGTTTAAAACGCGCGGTTTCAACGGTTATAGAATCTTAACCACTTTTGCGCCCAGCCCAAGGTCGCATGGGCCATATGACCGAATGCCGAGGCGGTTAGGGGCTGGAGGCGCCTTAACCGTCCTACGGTTTGTACCGATGCGCGGTTGCGTACGAGACTTGGTTTTTCCGCTTTAAAGAGCGTGTGTGCTAGGTTTGAAGCACAAGGGTGCGATTTGTAGAACCAGAGACAGCAAAGTTGAAGAGGGAGATTCAAGAAGGCTATCTTCTTCATTTTTCGACCGTTTCAAGTGCCGAAAGAGCCCAGACAGGGGTTTTGGGACGCTGCGGAGCCATTGGAGCAGTCGGTTTGTCATTTTGAGCATTGTAAGGCATGTTTTTGAGCACTTTGAGCAATTTAGTAATAATGATCCATTGGACGCTGGACTAGGAGATGTAGCCCGGAGTGGGGTGAACTCCTTCATCAAGTTGCTATGTTTATGTCTGATGTTCAATGTTTTATGCTGCTATCTATGTGTATCTTTACATAAGTAATCCTTAATTATGTGTTGCAAATTGATCCGGTTGCTTTAAAACACATAACATTTCACTTGCAATATTTATTCAAGTTTTTCAAGTCTTCTTCAATTTTAGATCAACTGACCTCCTCTATTTATACTAATTCTAGCTAACTGCCTGGGCCGACTTCTCATTCTGGGTATCTGTATGTTCAGTATATCTTATTATTTTTGGCCAACTTCTTCTCTTGGAGGCTAATAACCTAATATAAATTATCTTCTTGAGCCGACAAGTCTTCTAGGGTTATTAGCCAACTCATTAGGGTTTCTTCTTGCTTCCCGGAGTATTCTATGTTTGTCAGGTTTACATGTGGAGGTAAATACCTCCCGCAGCTACCATAATATCAACACTCCCTCCTAGCTAGGGAGGTATTATAGGTAATGGTCTTGAGCACAAAACATACCATTCATCCGGTAGCATCAACATAGTTGTATAGACTAGATCATGAGCACCATCATCATCATCACTGTCATCAGCTGCATCATCTCTCGAAACCATACTCTATCTGAGTAATCAGACATGATGCTCACTCCATAGAGTGATACAAGAGTCATTATTCTAATCTAGAAGAGTAAATGTTATGAACCATTTTCTATCTGGAAAATCTTTGTTCAGCATTCATCTGATAATTATTTCCAATAAACTATTGATAGTCTTCAAGGCAATTAGAACAAAATATAACACAACTGTGTCTATCCATAGTAGTACATAACTATAATCTAGTGGTACACTACCACACCAAGTAACACACAGGTACTTGATCAGTGACGTATAGTCACAAACAATGGAACACATCCACCACAGTAGTATACATCTACTGTTATGCAATCTTCATAACAATCATATGATATCAACCTGCACATAAACAATGTTATGATATAAACTGAATCATCTGGGCCAATCCTTCACTCACATCTGTGAGATCTGAAAGAATATATGCCCTCAAAAAGGTAAAAAATCAATGATGAGCTTTCTGGACTATTCTTCTCAAGCAAGGAAGAATAACTGTCATGATTTCTGAACCTGGACCATTCCCCACCCTGGGCCATTCTTCCTACACTAATCAAAGTGCACCTTGGAGAGAATGTATAAACCCTAAGGAATGCATGTCCCTGATTTTTGAGCCTAGACCATTCCCCACCCTGGGCCATTCCTCCTACACCAATCAAAGTGCACCCTGGAGAGAATGTATAAACCCTAAGGAATGACTGTTTGGGCCATTTCCTTTGTTAACCACAAGAGGAAAAGATTGTCCTGTATCAACCTCCAAAACAGACCATTCCTCATGTTAACCACAATGAGAAATCGTTGTCCGGTGAGGCAGGCCAGTCTTCTTGAGTAACCCTCAAGAAGAGAGATTGCCCTAGACCACTCCCCATGTTAACCAAAATGGGAAGTCGTTTTTTATGATACATCAGCAATCTGGACCATTTCCCATGTTAACCACAATGGGAAATCGTTGTCCATCAGAAATCTCAATCCACTTTCTGAACTGGAAAGGAAGTTGCTCATCCTGGACCATTTTTCGAACTGAAAAAATGACTATCCATAAATCAATACATATCAGTGCTCCCTCCCAACCTGGGAGTCATCTCTTCCTTTTTCAATAAGGAAGTCATCTCCACGAGCTCCATCTTGAGTATGCAAACTCTTTCATCTTGGATAGAGGCTTTACCAAAATGTTTGCTTATCTGCTCATCTGTGGATATATGTATTGGAGAATCACTTTCTCCTTTCTGGTCTTCATCACAAATAATGTAATGCTTGAGTTCAAATGTACTTTAATCTGGAACACTGGTTTTCTCTAAAGGCTTCATGTAGCTCTGAACAATAGAGTATATCATTGTTGGAAAACTGGAACATATCCATGTGGCACTTTTTCTGTCATCATGAGATCTGATCTTCTGAGTAATCATCTTGATACAATATCTCTATTATATAAAATCTTCACCACGCTTCTGCTGTGCACTGGAGGTTCTCCACCAAGTTATCTTTTTCCATCTACATACAAGGGTCTATGCCTCAAAGTCTTGAGGTTGCTTCTTCATACGCTCTTTGTTCAATTATTCTTTGCATTTATTTGATGTAGAATTCCAACTCATGGATGTTGCAGATGATATAATGACTCATGTAGAGATATGTTTGGTTTACTCAGAACGAGTAATTATCATAGTCTTCTCCCTCCATCTGGGAAAACCTCTAGTTCTAGATCTCGCAATGCTTTCATTCATAAGTATTCCATACACTGTTCTTCCTCACAACGTTTAGTTCCTCTGCTTGATTGTTTTTTGGTGAGTTCATATCAGGCTGGTAATCTTGTGATTCTTAATGACTGGTTGTTCTGGCTTCTCTTTCTTTCTTGGAATCTTCATGTTCTTTCTAATGTTTTTCTTTATATCTTGAGTCCATGGAGTAGATTCCATGCCCTAAAGATTCGATTTCTTTCTTTCATCATAGGATCACGGATGTGGATGGACAACCATGGATACTTTAAGGCTTCTCTTCGAAGAAGACTTCTTCTAAGGTTGAACTGAACACGTACTGTCTTTCATGGATGCTACCATGGATATATACTTCATCATCTTCAATGGATCATAGGATTAACTCCCTCCTAATCCTTGCTTCATGTATGAGTGCATATAATCTGCTCCCTCCATTTAACAGAGACCACGCTTTCATTTTATTGTCTCTTGCAAAACGTCATAAGTCTTTTTCCAATTTTCTCTTGATTGTTGACTTCTTTCTGTCATTGTTTCTTCTAAGACTCTTCATGAGTGATTCTGATTTCGACTTATCCTGTAATAGCTTCCACATGATTTTTTTGATGTATTTCATCCTTTCATGTGTATTATCTATCTTGTATAGCAATCCTTATCTTGTTGTTCTTCATCGGTATAGTTCTTCTTGGAACACATTATCTTCCACAAGATACCAGATATAAAAAGTATGCAGAACATAAATAAAATGCTAGAAATGGTAGAATAACAGTAATATAACCAGCATAATCTTCACAATAACACATAAATGATATAAGAACAACAACAGAAATAACACTTTGATTCAGAAAGCAATGTTCATGGGCCTTTTCAAGGGGGAAACCTCTAGTCGAGTAGTGCTCTGTTACAATAATCTCCAAGCTAGGGTTTCCATACCCTCGACCCTTATTTATACTAAATATGTCTATCAAGAGAAGCATCTAGAGGAAGATCCTTCTAGAAGCGGAAGCTTCTATTAGGTCTTCTTACATCTACCTTATTCTATTTTATTGAAAGGCCTTATTAATATTGACCTTTATTACATCCGAATACATTGATCTACCTATGTGTGGGTTAGGACCCTAACATGTTTGCCCCCTTAAAAACAACCTTTTCCTCAAGGCTTGAGATGTGGAAACTGCTGCAGAATGGTAGTTGGTTCCCAAGTGGCATCTGTTGGAGTCGTATATTTCCACTGGACTAGCACTTCCTTGATGGTTCTCTAACGCAGGCGACGCTCACGCTGGTCCAAAACTACTTCTGGTTGTAGCCAAATGGATCCTTCTTCAGCTAACTCTGGAAGGTTCGTTTGAATTTGGCACCTAGTTCCAATCACCTTCTTTAAGCATGAAACATGAAAAACAGGATGTAGCTTCGACTGACTGGGCAGAGCTAATTGATATGTGACTTGTCCCACATGCTTGAGAACTGTATAAGGACCATAAAATTTGGGTGTTAGTTTCTGACAATGCTCGACCTTGAGGGAAGTTTTCTTGTATGGTTGCAGTCGCAGAAACACCTGATCCCCTTCTGCAAATTGACATTCAGAGCAACCTTGATCTGCTTGTTGCTTCATGCAATTTTGTGCCATGACCAAGTTCTCTTTAAGGGTATGAAGAATATCCTCTTGAACTGTAAGTGTTTGTTCAACCGCCTGGACCTTCGAGGTACCCAGTAAGTATGAGAGAACTGAAGGTGGCTTCTGTCCATATACCGCGTCAAAAGGAGTCATGCGTGTAGCTGTATGGTAGGAAGTGTTGTACCACCATTCAGCTAGGGGTAACCATTGAGCCCACTGATGTTTTTTTTCAGAGGCAAAACATCTCAGATATGTTTCCAAACACTTGTTGACAACTTCCGTTTGACCATCAGTCTGGGGATGATAAGTTGTGCTGAGATGAAATTGGGTGCCTTGTAGCTTAAACAGTTCTTGCCAAAAATTTCTTGTGAAAGTTGGGTCACGATCAGAAACAATAGAGTGTAGCATGCCATGAAGCTTGAAGACCTGGTCCATGAAAATTTGAGCCACCATGGATGCAATAATTGGGTGTTGAAGAGCACAGAAATGAGCATACTTGGAAAGGCGATCCACAACCACCATTATGTCTGATTTATTCCTTAATTTGGGTAAGCCGGTAATAAAGTCCATAGAGATATCCTTCCAAATAGCAGGTGGAATCGGAAGTGGTTGTAGTGTTCCTAGAGATTTGACTATTTCTTCCTTGTTGCGTTGACACACCTCACATTCAGTGACAAAATTATGGATGTCATGTTTCATACCATCCCAAAAAAAAGAACGTTTGACCCTATCATAGGTTTTGGTGAACCCTGAGTGCCCCATTGTGGGTGTAGCATGAAGCTCAGAAAGTATCGTGGATTTAATCTTGGATTGTTTACTTAAATACAAACGACCTTTGTATCAAAGATCATCCTGGAGCCAAGAGTACCCTAGGGGATTCAGAGCATTGGTCTGCAATTACTGGATCAGATGCGAACTTTTGGGATCTTGAAGCCATTCCTGGCGCACAGCTTGGAGCCAATCGGGTACAATGAAGGAAAGAGAAAAAAGGGATCCTTCTTCTTCATATTTTCGGGACAGTGCATCCGCCACTACATTGTCTTTGCCCTTCTTGTAAATGATCTCATAATCATATCCAAAGAGCTTATTCACCCATTTTTGTTGCTCCAGGGAGGAAATGCGTTGTTCCAGAAAGTACTTGAGGCTTTGATGGTCGGTTTTAATTTGGAACCGTTGCCCCAAGAGATAAGGGCGCCATAGATCAACAACATGCAGAATAGCCAACATTTCCTTTTCATAGATGGGTTTGCCCAAATTCCTTTCAAACAATTGCTTGTTGGTGAAGGCCAAAGGTTGACCCTCTCGCATAAGGACATCATCGATTCCTTTCCCTGAGGCATCACATTCCAACACAAAGGTCTTTGTGAAATCAGGAAGGGCCAGAACCGGAGTGGTGCACATGGTCGTCTTCAAGGTTTGAAAAGCTTGAGCTGCAGCTGGAGTCCAAGTGAAAGAGTTATTTTTTAGGATAGTAGTGAGAGGTGTTGCAATATTTTCGTAGTTCTTAACAAACTTGCGATAATACCCTGTTAAGCCCAAAAATCCACGCAAGCTTTTAAGAGTCTTTGGGTGCGGCCAGTCTTGCATAGCTTCAATCTTTTTCGGATCCACCCTGACGCCATCCTTGCCAACCAAATGACCCAATTATTCTACTTCTGAGGCACCAAAAGCACATTTAGACTATTTCAGGAAAAGTTGGTGCTGAGAGAGTAGATGGAGAACTTGATCCACATGAGTAAGATGTTTTGTCCAGGTTTTTATTTAGATGAGGATATCATCAAAGAAAACTAAGACAAAATGACAGAGAAAGGGATGGAAGACATGATTCATGAGGCTTTTGAAGGTGGAGGGGGCATTACACAAGCCAAAGGGCATGACCAAAAACTCATAGTGGCCCTCATGAGTTCGAAAGGTCGTCTTGGGAATGTCTGCCTCTTTCATACGTATCTAGTGATAGCCCAAGCGAAGATCAAGTTTAGTAAAGAATTGGGCGCCACTCAATTCATCCAGGAGGTCATCAATGACAGGAATGGGAAATTTGTCTTTAATGGTCTGTTTGTTGAGGGCACAGAAGTCAGGACACATTCTCCAAGAACCTTCTTTCTTCAGGACCATGACTACAGGAGAAGAGAAAGGGCTCATACTAGGGCAGATAACGCCTGCATTAAGGAGTTCCTGGACCATTTTCTCAATTTCATTTTTTTTTGAAAAAGGGTGGCGATATGAATGGATATTGGGAGGAAGGCTTCCAGGTACAAGGGGAATGGAATGATCATGAACACCGCGGGAAGGAGGGAGTCCTTGGGGAGTGGAAAATACCATTTGATGTTTAGAAAGGAGGGCTTGGAGGTCATGCGGCAACGGGGGTGTCTCTGTTGCTTGTATGGCATGGAGTTGGGCAATGACATCAGAATGACCTTTTTTGAGCATCTTTTCCATGCGATGGGAACTAATGACCTCAAGTGAACCAGAAGTGATGCCTTGGAATTTATATTGGTGGCCTTCCTGGTCGAATTGCATGGTTAATGCCTTAAAATCCATGAGAATGGGACCAAAGTTCTTAGCCAGTCTACACCCAACACAATGTCACAACCACCCATGTCGATAGCAAACATATGGGATTTTAGGTGGTAGTCACCGATTTGGAGACACATTTTCACAGTTCCCTCCACATTTCATGGAACCACCATTGGCAATCATGATTTGGAAATTGTTGACAACATGGATGTAGCAATGAGTTTCTTGGGCAATGTGGCGATGAATAAAATTATGGTTGCTTCCACTATCAACCAGAATGATGACCTTCTGATGCTTGATGTAACCGATTAACTTGAGGGTTTGGGGAGCGGAGAAGCCAGTGAGAGCATTGAGGGAAATGACGGGTGTTGCACCTCTTTCGTCACCTTAGTGAGAAAAATAGAGGTGCTTGCAAGCTCAGTTGGGTTTGCTGAGCAGGACAGCTGCAAGGAAAAGGGTTATAAAAAGAAATATAAAACAATAACTAAGAATTAAACTAAGAAATAAAATAACAACTAAATTTATAAACATAGGGACATATGGACAAAAAGAACAATGAGACCCATGTCACCAATGATAAGGCTGATATTAGTGAAAGAAAACACCGAGAAGCAAGGGGACTATGAGTACCTTCTTCCTCCAAGGGAGGGCTCTTGGACCCCCACAAGTAAGCTCTTCTTACAACTTTGAAAATGAAAATGGTGAAAGAATTCTTTGCTAATCCACTCAAGGGGTGAGATGGATTGCCCAATGTAATGATGCAAGTATACTCTTGGCAAGGAGAAAGAGTCCTCAAGAGAATAATGGCAGCATAACTTTGCTTTGAATTCCTTGAAAAATGAAGTGTATCCATGGCCTTTTTATAGCATTCCTTTGAGCTATTGTTCAACTAGTTTGTAGTGTGTAAAGAGGCTAATTATGGCATTTATAGGTCTTTGACCAGCCATCCAGTAGAATCCAGTCTAGATTTGAGTGTCAAATCGGCTTAGGAGCTGAACCAGAAGTGGGTGGGAGGCCGACCACTCTCATAAATGCGTCGTTTCTCAGATGCGCGGATTTTTGTGATAACAGTCGTGCATCGTGCGCATGTGCGCGAATCTTGCGTTTCTGTTTCGCGCATGTGAGTGGGCGCCCAGTGTCTTCATAGCGCCCTTCAATTTTTTCACTATTTGTATAGTTTTTTACCCTTTATGAATGTTTTTGTGTTAATTCAGGTCCATGGATGACTTCATAACTGTTTGACGATGTTGAATTCTTGTAACCATTTGCGGATGAAATTTCAGTGATAACAGATGCCCCCTGATGGATGAGGTTAGGAGCATACGTATAGCCGAAATTCATCAATGTTTCTTCTATTGAGAGTGTTGTTGTAAGAGAGAGAAATAGTGGGATCGTCCAGAGTGATCTATTGGAGGGAAAAAGGAATCGGTAGAACCCAACCTTCCATGAGGTGTGTAAGAAATAAACTGTGTACAAACGAGGCGAGCATGCCCCATGCTCGTGTCATGTAACTCAAAAAAGAGGAATGAAGTGTTGGTGTAGACAACTGTAGCACCCTCGGGGGTGGTCGTGATAAAGGCAGAAGACAATTATGCGGATGAACATACTCTGAATAGCAGGCAGTGACAACTGTAAGAAGTATCACAGATTCTGTAGGCATTGATAGCCCAGCCAAGTTCAGAGGTCTTTGGCAAGTAAAAGAACTAACTGCAATAGTCGCAAAGTAAGACCCACCGTAACATGAGAAAGTGTTGATGTCGAATGTTATGGGGGTCAACGACAGCAGGGAGCAATTTTTTTTCTCCCTGTGCCCTCCGAGATCTCTCATTGGATGAGTAATGAGAATCAAGATACTGTCGCCCTTCTGGAAAATTGTGTTGATGTCGACAAAAAGGGGGACGTGAATCCCAGAAGAAAATGGCTTCGTGAAATCTACTAGGTGAGGTTAGGAAGTGGAGGAGGTACATGGACGAAGTCAAGATGTAGGAAGACTCAAGACTTCCCTTGGTTGGATTATATGTGAGATAAAAGTGGCCGCAACCGTTCAACGAGGTCGAGTGTCAGGGGGACAACAAGACAGGGAATAAGTTGTACAAGAGGTGGGACAAAGTGAATAAACACAGAGGGCAGAGGTAAGCGGCCTGTGGGGTAATCTAAAGATATGGATGATGTCATCAAGGGTAAATGATAAGGAGTGCCCAAAACAAGGGTGACATGGGTTGCGTGTTGCCAAAAAAAGGAAGAAGGTCGCCAAAGGTGACGACGAAAAGGTAATGTAACTGTTGGGAAACAAAGGCGTTTGTACAATAAATAAAGAATAATGTGGGGATAAGTGTACAAATATAGAAATGGGTGCCCCAATGTAATATGGTTGGCCCGGGTAGGGCATAATTTTGCTCAGAAAACTGGTGGAGGGTGGGGGCCCCATGGGTGGGTTTCTGTATGAGGTAAGTGAAATGAAGGGAAATTTGCAGATGGGAAAACTTATTGTGGATGGAATGGAGGGTTCATGATACTGCGGAGGTGCAGTCAAAAAGTAGAACTGTGAAGAGATAATCTGGGAGTCTGTGTGGGAAAGCTAGCAAAATGAGGAGAAGGAGTATGTGGCTGATTTGTGACATGATGTAAGACCATCGGGACTCCCATCCCTAAAGGGTTGTGAAAAACAACATGAGTGTCAAAAGCGCAAAAGGGTGCTATGAATGGGACAACTCATGTGGGTAAGAGTGCTACCGGGTGACAGTACCGAAGATGCAAATGGAGGTGTTGGTACTGCAAAGCCGGAAATGGGGATCCTATAGGCAAATGTCAGAGGGTGTGACTGGAAATGTAAGTGAGATTCAAAGGGAATGACTACATGTAGTGTTGAGTATATACCTGAAGGGGTTGTGTTGATGTATGATGACCAAGTACCTGCACACATGAAAACCAAATACCCGACGTGAACAATATCTGAAGAGAATCAAATATATGAGCATGTATTTGATAATTTTGAATATGCGCATCCGTACCTAATCAGGGTATGAAAAATGGCGTTCCGGGGACTCAGGATGAAAAGAGACCCAGGGAATGTCATGATGTAGATGACGGGATGCTGATCTCGTGGCTGAAGACGGATCGAGAAATGGACGCCCAGAGCTCCTGGAATGGTGAGTGGAAGTTTGGCAAAAAGGCCTATATATCGCTGTAGGGCCCACATTGCCACCTCATTTGTACTTGTTGCTATAGTGACTGGATGAGAAGTATTCAGAGGAGATTTGGAGATTCTGGGAGGACAAGGCATCTGATCAAGGACCAGCGAGCTTCAGGTTAGTGTTTTGATCATCCTACATAGAAATAGGGTTTCCTTTTTTTTGGGCAGGAGCTGTACGGACAGTCGTACAGAGGTTTTGATGAGTGTGGGCCCCATGTGTGCGGGCGATCTGGAAGTAGGTGCGCATACGTGCATCCCTTCCCACCTGATAGATGCGCATGGGGGCGCTGGTAAGGGGATTAAAGGTGCGCACTATGTGCGGGCCTGTGGGTTGCACAGCGGCGCATGTGTGCCCGGCTGTATTTTGGACATGCGCGCTCGGGAGCACGCCTGTAAATTGAGCAGGCGCGCACGCGTGCGTGCCTATAGGATGGATAGGCGCGCCTGAGAGCGTTCCTGTGTAGTGAACATGCATGCATATGTGTGTGCCTATGGAGTGAACAGGCGCGCACGTGTGCGCGCCTGTGGGTTAAACAGCCACGCCTTGGAGGCAAGGTTGACGGGTGTAAAACTTATCTTTTTGATGTTGTTGATGGTCCATGTGGCTGACTTAGGACGGTTTTATGTGGTTGCAGGTGAGCTTTGTGCATGATGTCGGTTGGTTGGCGAGAGCGAGATTGGTCCCAACTGCGAGACGCCGTGGATATTGAGGAGCCAGGTGTACGTGCGACTTCGGCAGCCTGTGGGCTGCTAAAGTTCTTTGAGTGCCCGTTGATATGGGTGCAGGAGTATCTCCTACAGTTCCTTATCTAGATGTGGAGTCCGAACCTGCATTGCTTCATAGTGCGGGGAGAGAAGATTGCCTTCACTGCGGTGGAGGATGTGTATTTTTTGACTGGGCTCCTGTTTCAGGGAATACCCCTACCGGCGGAGCCGGTGCTACCGAGGGATATGCCGCTAGCGACGGTTGGCTGGAGATATTGTTCAGGGCCAAACTTTATGTCTGGCACTGTCATGAGCATTGGGGCGATGGATGTCCTAGCGTGTCACTGTATAGCAGTGATGATTGTGAGAGTTTATGGGTCGCTGGCGATGCAGCAGATCAGTGGTGGCCAGCTGATGGTGATGGAGAGAGTGTTGGTCGGTGAGCACTTCGCTTGGGGGCTTACACTGCATGCCAAGATGGTAGGGCGGCTGCACCACTGTCGGTCCATGGATACTGGAGAGTTTGTCTTCGGGTCCATCCTGGTGGCCTGGTTTCTGGAGAGGGTGTTGATGTTGCGCCCTAGGATTTTATTGGGTGCGCCTGGGGCACGAGAGCTATGACTAAGGCGGTGGTCGACTGTTTTGCTTCGCCATGGTGGTGGCTAGGGTGGCCACTTCTTTATTGCTGAGGCAGCGCAGGTATGGTGGCAGATGTCGCAGGTGATATTGTGGTACCCCTATGCCGGGGTTGACTTCTGGGAGGATCGAGACATGGTGCTACCTCTAGGGGAGGTGTTTGACCATCGAGGTATGTTGATGATGTTGATATATATGTTTTTTGTGTTTTGAGATAGCATGACATATGTATATGATATAGATTTTGATTCTATCTGTTGCTTATTTGTATGTGCAGATGTGGCACCTCGCGGATGCGAGGTGGAATTGCAGAGAGTGTCGGCTCGTCAAGAGCCGGAGAGACTGCCACGGGGAGAGAGACGTTGGCGTGAGGATGCCACAGCGTGACCAGCTGATCTAGAGAGGGCAGCGAGGAGACGTCGGTTTGATGACCCTGGTGCTGGGCCATCACATGCTCCTTCGGCGGCTACCGGAGTAGATTTTGAGGACATACGTCGTCGCCTGGAGGTGGTGTTACAGGACGTGCCTGAGGGCATGTGGTCTCGCATCTAGGATGAGGGTATCTTGGAGCAATGTGTGGGGATTCCACCATCATGGCGGGCTGTAGTACAACGGGCAGCAGTAGCTGGTGCTGCAATGACCGGATGACTACCGCCGGGGCAGGAGGGACCAGTAGGGGGTGGGCAACCACCGCCTGAGGGAGGGGCAGGCGGTGGTGGGCCGCCACTGCCTGAGGGAGGGGCAAGCGGTGGTGCTCTAGAGGCACCTTGAGTGGTGCTCTATGTATTGATGTATTTTTTGTATATAGGCTGGTGAGCCCATTTTGTACCGAGGTGCTTTACTAGCCTACGGATACTTGTATTTTTGTATGTAAACATTTGGATGGCACTGTGGACCTTTCGATATATACATGAGTATAAATTTTTAGATCTATGTGGTGTTTACATGTGTTCTGTTAATGTATTGATGATGTCTAATATATATATGCTATGACAGGTTGTTGATATGTTTATGTATGCGTAGCAGTAGCTTGATGTGATATATGCCAGTCGAACACAATATTAGCTAGGTTATCTGTAATTTGATTCAATTGTCTTGGAATATGTGTAAATGTAATGGAATCAAAATGTTGGGATAAAAGTCTAACCTGTAGGTATTTTCAAAAGAGGCAAGGATCGCATACGCAGTACACATTGTTGAGCTAGAGAACGACTAGTTGAGAGTCGAGAAAGATGCTAAGGTGACGAATACAATGATGCTAGGCATCGTCCAGGAGGCCAATGACGGCAGTGTATTCGGCTTGGTTGTTGGTCACTGAACCAAAACATATGTCGTTCGAATGGAGCATTTCATGTGAGGGGGTGTAGAGAGCCCAAGCGACCGAAGCGAGATTTTGTGTCCAACGACTGGCGCCGTCGGCATAACCGATGTGGTAGGCCAGTGGAGGAAGCATCTGTCAATAGCACAAATGATAGTTTAGACATGAGGGATGGAAAAAAGATTAAAAACACTATAAAAGAAAGAACCTAAAGTAGAATGATTATGTTTAAGCATAAAATTTCTTTAAGTATAACCCGTTGACGGGTTCTTTGAGAGAGAGGCCTTCGGGAGAGGCCAGGATGTATGCGCCTTTGGTGAGGCAATGTTGGATAATGTATGGGCCATGCCATAGTAACTCGAATTTTCCATGGCCAAAGGTATCATGAGTGATATCGTAAGCCAGGACGAGGTCGCCTTCGCGAAATGAGTGAAGGTTGACATGTCGATCAAAGGTAGCTTTGGATCATTTTTTAGCTGCCTCATTGTTCTGTAATGAAGATCGACGATCTTCATCCAGAAACTCTAAGTTCAGCAAGCGCTGCTCCATTGGAGCAGTGTCGGGTAATAGCTCAATTGCGATGCGTAAGGTGGGAATTTTTCACTCGATGGGAAGAGTGGCCTCAACCCCATGGACTAGGTGAAAGGGTGTGAAATCAGTAGTTGTTTTCATAGTTGTACGGTAAGCCCATAGCGCGGAAAATAACATGTGATACCAATTGGTCTTATGGTTATTAACCATGCGCTGTAACATGGTTTTGAGGACCTTGTTGACTGCTTCAACCTGTCCGTTAGACCGAGGGTAATACAGTGAGGAAAAATCATGAGAGAATCCTAACCGAGATGAGAGTTCGACGAAAATCTCATTCTCTACGTGTTTCCCGTGATCGGAAACAAGTTGGAGTGGGACTCCAAAGAAAGATATGACGTGGTTAAAGACAAAACGTGCTATGGTGTCAGTGGTGTTGTTCAAGGTGGGCATAGCTTCTGCCCATTTGGTGAAGTAATCGACTGCGACAAAAATGTATTTGTGACCATTGCTGGAGGGGGGATTACAAGTCATGAAGTCGATGCCCCATTTACAAAAAGGTTCGGCAGTGATGACTGGATGGAGAAGAGCAGGTGGTGCTCAGGCTTTGTTGGCATAAAGATGACACTGCTCATATCGTTTCACAGTGTGAATGCAGTCGTGAAACAAGGTAGGCCAAAAGTAACCTGCTCGGATAATCTTCTGAGCAGTGGATATTCCCGAAAGATGGCCCCCACATGCGTCGTCGTGGAAGTCGTTCAAGACTCTATCGGCCTCGTCAATGGTCAGGCATCGACGAAGAATGGTGTCAACCCCTCGCCGGTATAGGATGTCTCCAATGAGGAGGTAGTGGGGGGCCTAATGGCAAATACGATGACAATCATCTCATGAAAGGTGGTTATTGAACTTTTGAGTTCGGAGGTAGACGAGGAGGTCGCTGTACCAAGGATCATCCGAAGTGATGTAAAAGAGGTGTTCATCAGGAAAGGTATTGACGGGGGCACTGGTGGTGTCAGAGGGGAGGGTCGTGACAAGTTCAACGAGAACGAGGACCTTCTTGCTCTTGGGTGTGGAGAATTCTAGATCGTACTCCTGAAGGATAACGATCCATCGAGCAAATTTTCTATTAATTTGCTGACGACTGAGCAAGTATTGCATAGGGTTGGAATTGGCGACAACCTTAGTTGTGCGAAGCAGAATGTAGTGGCGCAGTTTCTGGACTACGAGGACGACTGCAAGAGCTAGTTTCTCTTCGTGTTTATACTTCAGGGGTGGCCCTGAGAGTTTTTTACTAACGTAATAAATGACATGCTCACGATTGTCATCACCTAGCTGAATGAGAGCTCCTGCTACTAACATGGTTGATGTTGATACGTAGAGGATATAGTTGCGATTGTAGTCAGGTGCACTAATTAAAGGGGCGTTGGGGAGCACCAGTTTAATATCGTCAAATGACTATTGGGCATGTTCATCCCAGTGAAATGGGATGCCGTGACGTAGTAAGAGAAGGAAACCGTGGGCGTGAATGGCGTAGTCAGGGACAAATCGCCGTAGAAAGTTAGCCTTGCATTGGAGACTCTGTAGTTGCCGTAAATTCCGGGGAGGTGGAATTTCGGTGATAGCTTGGACTTTGAGGGGGTCCACGGTAATACCGCTTTGGGAAACGATGAAATCGAGGAGGTGCCCTGCGGTGACGCAGAAAATGCACTTGAGGGGATTCAAGCGGATGTTGTACTGACGACACCGTTGGAAGATGATTCGTAAATCATCAAGATGTTGGGTGCATTTCTTAGATCGAGCTGTGAGGTCATCCAAGTATGCGAGGATGATATGAGCCAGATCGTAAAAAATATATGTCATAGCCCATTGGAAAGTTGCGCCAGCATTCTTTAAGCCAAAAGGCATGACACGATATGCAAAAGTACCCCAAGGGGTAGTGAATGTGGTTTTATACTGATCAGCTGGGTGAATTTGAATTTGATTATTACCAGAGAACTCGTCCATGAAGGAGAGAGCCTCGTGGCCTGCACAGTCATCGATAATTTGATCGATGAAAGGCGTTGGAAAATTGTCTTTGGGACATGCGTGATTGAGATCGCGAAAGTCCGTGCAGATGCTGATAGTGCCCTATTTTTTGTTAACGGGTGTAGGGTTGGAAACCCATGATGTATAAGCAATGGGGTAAATGAACCCGGCAGTGCATAATTTGTCAATTTCGGCTTTGATGGCCGCTGCTTTGGATGGGTGTAGCGGTCGTTGTTTTTGATGAATTGGTGTAATGTCGAGATAGGTGTCAATGCGATGTTCGATGATAGAAAGATCGAGGCCAGGCATTTCCGTGTATGACCAAGCAAAAATATCCCGATATTCCTGGAAGAGGGCTTTGTAGGTGGCGATTTCTTGAGGAGTGCAAGAAACTCCAATGGTGATTTCCTCGACGACGCCATGTTTGATGGAAATGTCGATTTTAATGGTCGGGGAAATGTTGGCCATGTTGCCTTCTTCAAAAGAATCAGGGGCAGGAATGGGGTTCTTGAACCAGTCGATAGGCCCTGATGGGATAAAATCCTTGGTTTCGACCACGTAAATGGGGTGTTTGTTAGGAGGCGTGGAGGCTTCCTATGGAAAGAAGAGTGTGTGGTGGTGTAGCACATTCCATGGGTAGTCAAGGTTGTTTAACTCTTCAAGTATTTCCTCGTCACAGTGGAAGTGATGGGAATACAAGGGGTCATGAAGAGTGATATCGATGATTGTTGTTGTGTGGTTGCCCCCTGGTGATGAAGAAGCAGGGGGAACAACACAAGGAGATGGTGATGATTCGCTCGACATAAACCAGATATTGAAGTACTAAGGAGTACCCGTGGTAGTTGGGTGTAAAATGTCCGTAGGGGAATGAGTGGGAGAGTTGGGGGGATTGTGGGGGGAATCCTCAAATAAGTCATCTAAGAACCACGGAGGCGTTGGAAGGGCCTCAGGTTCGGGAGAAATGACATGAAGAACCTCTAGTGACGAGGTAAGGTCAACTATCGACTCTGTGGGTCGTTGATGTAGGGTCAATTGGCATTGCCTGTATTCAATGATTATAGGACACTGGTATGTAAAATGATCTAATGATTCACATAGAGAGCAAGGGCATCTCATACATTCATTGACTGAAGTTGTGACATAACGGATGTCAGTCAGTGTTGGTAAGGATGACGTAGCTAGACTGGGGTTGCTCTAGAAGCTTTGGCGTACTGCGGCTAATGTCTGCCGAAAGCGTGGCAGTGTTGGGCAATGGTGGGTATAATGGCCATATTTTGAACATATAGCGCAAGAGAATTTGGTATGCAACCGTTTACTACTTGAATGGGGGGTGGTAGCGGCAGTACTGGCAATAGTGGTGAGTGTTGAGGGAGTTTGATTAAGTGGAATCAAATTCCGTAACTCTGGTAGAGATGGGCAGTTGTTGGTTTGGTGTCCATATTTCTCACATAGTGCGCAAGGGGGTTGAACACGCAGAGGAAGTGGATATGTGGGCTCCTTCTTCTTTCTCCTACCCCCAGCTGTGGCAGGGGGGGTAGTGAGTGGATGTGTAGAGGGTATGGTGGGAGTAAGTATGGGAATCGTCATTGGGATTCCTTCCATTTGGGGGGGAAGGGATGGTAGAGGGACCATCTCTGGTGGATGTAAATACCAAACTGGAATTGCTAACACCATATTAGGTAGGGTAAGCGTTGCGGCTACCTGGAAAGCTTCGATGCCCAGTGGTGGGTAAAAGAAGGGGATTTGGGTGATGGCTTGGGGAACTGTCTCCCAAACGGGGATATGTCCTTGAGGAGAGGTGGAATCGTGGACTGGTGGGGTCGACGAGTTCGCAGGAGGCTCATGAGGGGGAAGTTTTGTGACTAGTGGGACGTCATATATGATAGAAGCCTCCTTAGGAGGAAGGGTATCCTCTGTGTGATTTTAGTTAGATGATACGACGCATACTTGATTGGAAGGATGAAGGAGCGGTGGTGCTCCATGGTAAGTTCCTAACAATGATGGATCTTTGAAAATTCCAGGGCCCATCTCGACGAGTGGGTATGCGTCATGACTTGTGTGGATGAGAGGAAGAATGTTATTGATGTTGGCAGATGGGTTAGGCTCGTCGTGTGAGACTTGGTCAATGGTAATGATCTTCCCATTGTGGGGGAACATCATTGTCCGAAAGACGGAAGAGGCCACTGCCTTCATAGCGTACATGTAGCTATGACCGAACAGGATATTATAATCGAGGGGGGCGTTGATAACTTCGATGTCGATGAGAATGGTTTTTCCCCCAAGTTCTACAGGGACATTTTAGAAGAGCCCTTCAAGAGATGATGGTCATCTGTCATAAGCTCGTAAGGTGATGGAAGAGGGTATGATTTCGGGGGAACCAAGTTTTTTCCATACATATTTGGACATGATCCATGTAGATGCACCTTCATCGATGAACTGTGATGTTCCGTATTTTTACTGGGATTTGAAAAGCGATTAAAGTGGGAAGGCGAGGTTCTCCACTGTCAAGATCAAATGTAATGAGTCGAGTATCTGCGGGGTCGACTGCCCCCAAGGTGGAAAGTAAAGATTTCCGCTGAGTGGGACAAATCTGAAGGACTTCTAAGACTGACATGGCAGCCGAGGATTGTGCTAAGTCATCTACCAAACTATAGTTATGAGTTGCCCTAGCCCGTGGGTTGTGGACATTCCTGCGCAATGGGATGTGAGGGATGTGAAGAGGTGTCTTGGTGGTAGGGAGAGGGATCACCAACGGGGGTCCCGTGGGTGCAGGGTTTGTCTCCAGAGGGATGGGGGGAGACTCAGCGGGTGCATGATACTGACGATTACGTGTTTGCAGAAGGATTTCTTCCTCACTAGTGAGGAGAATTGTGCAATCTGTTGGATTATTTGGGTTGAGGTACTACCCCACCTGAGGTGGGGGATGTTGCATGTCCTGTTGGGTGTTTATCACACCTTGGTGTGGGATATGATTCTACAGCGTGGCAGGGGGGGTTGTTGCACGTATTGTTGTGGTGCTTGCTGAGGGGCAGGCGGTGCTGGAGGATGGGGTAGACTGCCTGAGTCTTTTAACCATTTGAAATCAGCGATTTGGGGTCAATGACGAGTGTAATGACCGAACTCACCACAAAGGGCACAAGGGAAGTTGGTTTTAATAGTATTGTTATTTCTCCCTTGATGCCTATTATTATTGCTCGCCTGGGGGTTCTGATTCCCTTGGTTCTAGTTGCCCCCAGTGGGTTGGTTCTGCTGGGGTTGATTCCCGCCTTGACCTGGGTTGTTGTTGTTCCTGTTTCGTCCTTTCTTTTTGGCATTGTTCGACGGATGGGTCGGATTTTTCATATTCAGCTATTCTAAATTTTGATATTACTGAACGGGAGAGGGTTGAACAAAATTCACCCCATCATGAGGATGTGGGGGAGCCATGGGTTGTGGGGGACCAGGAAATGGAAAGTACGGATTCTGTGAGGGTAACGATCCGTAAGGTACATAGGAAGGCGTGGTGTTTTCTCTAGTACTATAAGCTGAGGTAGAGGGGGTACCAGAACTCGTTTGAATAGGTGGATGTATGGGGGATGTCGGCGATATCCCACTGATGGGTGGAGGCATAGCAATAGGGTATGGTTGTTGATAAGGGGGTGGGGGTAATAAGAAGTGCCCCCGTATGTCGGCGGGTATTGAGGTGTTCCATACATCGGTGGTGGTTGTGGTTGTGGACCGTGGTGAGTGGTGGTACCAATCAGTCCATCTGCTGAGTGAGACATCCCAGGTTTGTCTTGGCCAAATGGCACAGGTTTTGGGAGATCAGGAAGTATAGTGTATAAGTACCCTGACTGTGCATAGATGAGGTCATACTATTGAGCCTTACTGATGGCTTCCTCTTCAGATTGAGGGAAGGTGGAAGCTACATCCTTACCGAGGAGAGAGACAAGTGATCTAAGAAACCAGTCAAGACACTGTTGTTTGGTGGTTTCTACTTTACACAAACTACGTCGCCTACGCCACTCATGAATGTGATCAGCGATATGTGTGGCTAAGGTTTTTTTGAAATTAGAGAGTAGTTCCAGACCATTGTCATGGCGGATTGGTAATTGGAAGAAGGTCAAGAATGCTTTGGCCAAGGACTCGAAAGTCGCATGGGACCCTGATTTTTCCTCTACGTACCATTTGGCCAATGGGCCAGTGAGTGTGCATTGAAATAATTGCAGTCTGATGGAATCATCCATAATGCTATTGGAGGAGCACCATAGGTGAAAGGTCGTGACATGGTTGGCAGGGTCATCTCCTTCCTTTCCTTCAAACTTGGGTATGTCTGAAGGTAGTTTGGTGGGCATTGCAGGCCATGTGGGGTCGTGCAATATAGGATCATTGGTAAGTTTTCTTAGATCCAGTATTTTGAGAGAGGCCAAATATGGCATCTGTAGTGGGGGGTGTTTTGGGATAAATCCGTAAGTGCGGACACAAACCGATCTCCCCAGATCCACCTGGATCTGGAACAAACAGTGACAGAATACTACTCTTTCCCTAGTTCTAAAGTATTGAATGGACAAGAGAAGAAGGATGATGTACTT
>ML803183.1:526347-551585 GCA_009831015.1 Picea engelmannii | reverse complement strand
TGAGAAAAATAGAGGTGCTTGCAAGCTCAGTTGGGTTTGCTGAGCAGGACAGCTGCAAGGAAAAGGGTTAGAAAAAGAAATATAAAACAACAACTAAGAATTAAACTAAGAAATAAAATAACAACTAAATTTATAAACATAGGAACATAAGGACAAAAAGAACAATGAGACCCATGTCACCAATGATAAGGCTGATATTAGTGAAATAAAACACCGAGAAGCAAGGGGACTATGAGTCCTTTCTTCCTCCAAGGGAGGGCTCTTGGACCCTCACAAGTAAGCTCTTCTTACAACTTTGAAAATGAAAATGAAAATGGTGAAAGAATTCTTTGCTAATCCACTCAAGGGGTGAGATGGATTTACCAATGTAATGATGCAAGTATACTCTTGGCAAGGAGAAAGAGTCCTCAAGAGAATAATGGCAGCATAACTTTGCTTTGAATTCCTTGAAAAATGAAGTGTATCCATGGCCTTTTTATAGCATTCCTTTGAGTTATTGTTCAACTAGTTTGTAGTGTGTAAAGAGGCTAATTAGGGCATTTCTAGGTCTTTGACCAGCCATCCAGTCGAATCCAGTCCAGATTTGAGTGTAAAATCGACTTGGGAGCTGAACCAGAAGTGGGTGGGAGGCCGACCACTCTCATAAATGCGTCGTTTCTCAGGTGCGCGGATTTTTGCGAAAACAATCGCGCATCATGCGCATGTGCATGAATCTTGCATTTATGTTTCGCGCATGTTTGCACGCACCCAGTGTCTTCATAGCGCCCTTCAATTTTTTCACTATTTGTATAGTTTTTGACCCTTTATGAATGCTTTTGTGTAAATTTAGGTCCATGGATGACTTCATAACTGTTTGACGATGCTGAATTCTTGTAACCATTTGCGGACAAAATTTCAGTGATAACAACAGGTTCTAATTCGGGAGGGTCTGAGGGAGGGGTTATGTCAGTGATTTCAGGTGACTCAGACACAAGGGGAGTTTCAAAATCCTCTTCCGAAATATCCTCAGAGATGGCCATAAAAAGCTTTTGTTCCTTATGTTTGCGTCAGAAGTCACTCCTGGATTGCTTGCAGGAGCAGAGCCCGACGCCCATCAGTTTATGTCACGATTTGTTTAATGGGGTGATCGATTGGAAGTCAACTCAATACGGTATGGTTCTAACTCCGAAACTAGGCCAGGTAGGCGTGGGCAGGTGAGCTCTTAATCAAACTTCAGACAGTAAGTTGTAGTAAGGGTGAGTAGGAGGAAGACTTGTATCAGAGAGGTGCAAAGGTCTGTCGTAAACATCAGGTTTCTAACAGACTGTAGGAGAAGGCATCTAAACGCAAGATCTTCTTACATTCAAATGCAAAGCACCGGAGAATACAACAATGCAACCACAAATCCTTTATCATAACATGATTGCAATAATTCGCACGAATCAGTCGTTCACGAACTCTCTCAGCATAAGATGAAAATTAGATGGAGTAAGAAAGATTGTCTGTCATAAAACAAGAAATCTCACATACAGATGCATAACCAGAGAACTAGAGTGTGTTAAAACTTTACAATCAGGAGCTTCTCTCTACCATCAATCCTTACAAAAACGGCGAAAATGCCTACATATACTCAAAAACAACAACAGCAGCAAAAACGAGACGCTGCATTAAAGAATTGCGTCTGCATGGCTTCTGACAACCTGCCTATGCAGACTCTGGATGATCGTGTGCCTATGACAGACGCCATCAGATTTCAGACTGTCCTTCTATAGGTGAGTCGACATCAATTAATCATTTGCCGGACCTTCCTCTTTATGACGGACATGACGCTTAACCACTGGCAACAACTACCATAACTGCATTCTTGGGACTAGGGACATCATCGGTCAACTCTGCCTTTTGGGACGTGGAGGTCTCCTAATGGTGCCACCTGGATCAGCCAAACAGTCCTTCTTTGGGCGCTACTTCGCTGGAATGTTGTGAGGGATCCCTATGGCGAATGTGGATGAGGGTGTGACGGGGGTTAAAGGTGTGAACACTGTGGAGGTGATGAAGAAGAAATATGAGTTGTGACATCAGCTGAGGAATGCCACGTGGTCTGAATAAGACAGAGGAGGAAGGAGCATGGAGTGCGGGAGTACACGAGGAGGTGACTGGGAATGAGAGGGACACATGGCAGGAGACGAGAGGAGGACGAGCTGAGGAGGTGCCATGTGGATGGAGAGAGGGAAGTTGGATAGATGACAAGGGAAAAGGGAGGGGGTAAGTGGAAAACAGGTGGCAACGGGGAGGATGATACCAAAGGNCCCCCCATTAAAGGTAGAAAGGCAAGGGGGGTCTAGAATGAAGCCTCAGCCATTGATTTAGGCACCCCAATCCTGGCCGTTAGAGAGCTACGTGCTCAATTATGGACCCCCCCCTCCGCTTAAAGGTAGAATGGCAGGGGGCCTTCGGAATCCGCTCCTGACTGTAGATCTGAGCTCGTAGATCCTGGCCGCCCAGATCCATGCCCCCTTTAAGTCCAACGTGCCTGAGTTTCATCGATGGATGGACGGATAAGATGACTTCGGTGCTATCGCTAGAAAAATCCCGAAAGCCCCACCTGAGGCTCAGATCTGCGCCGCGTGTCCTACAGATGAACGACCGAGATGGATTTGTCATTAAAAGGGGGCTACCTCCATTCCTGGGCTCGCTTATCGTGACCTGGCGCTAGGACCATGGGCTCGGCTTTGAAGGGTGCTTATCGGCATTTCTGTGTTCGGGGTTTCGAGATGTAAAATGACGAGCTCTTACCCCTCGAATCCCTGACTGCCGACATGACATGAACGCGCACCATGTGTCCTTTTGGATGGACGGTCGAGATCCTTCATGAATGTATATGGACGCTACCCATCGTGCTAATCCCGGCGCAACTCCGCTAACTGTGATTTCCCGCTGACCGTCGATCTGCTCCTATGGATGAATCTGGGTCGTTGACAACATAATTTCGCTCGCTCACTTGATTTTTAGCCTCAAATGGGGCTTTACGTGCTACGCTTGGGCGTTCTTCATGCAACCTGCAGACCTGGATGCTCTCGAGCCCAAGACTAGAATTGTCGCTAACACCTTACACTTGTGGCCCAGGAAATATTTTTCATCATAATTATAACAAAGGCCTTTGAGTTGGCGTTCAACCATTTTTTCCCTGGTCAATTTTTGGATCTTTAATGGGGTGGAGGGAGTAGTGGGAGTTACAGGTTTAGGATGAGGGATAAAGGAGGGTTTTCGGTTTTGAGAGGATACAACCTGTTGTGCTTCTTTAGCTGTTTTAGTAGCCTCCACCCAACTCGAGGGTTGAGCCATGAGGACATGGGCCCGAATCTCTTCCTTGAGGCCACTAATAAAACACTCTCGAAAGAAAGCATCAGTCATGCCCTCTGTTCAAAAATCCAGGCGCTCAAAGGTAGCTATGAAGTCTTCTACTGTTTCTGATTGTTTCAACTTTGTCAAACGGCCCAAATGGTTGGTGTCCGTGTCAAAGCGTTCATAAAGCTCAGTCACAAATTGGGTCCAAGCAATATACCCTTGACGGGAAGTTTTTCTCCATTGCCACCATTGCCAACATTCTTGATCTAGATGGAGAACACCATACTGGAGTTTGGCCAAGTTATATGTAATGTTGTATAAATAGAAATAATGTTCCATTTGGGTTACCCAACTAGTGGGGTCCGAGCCATCAAATTTGGTCACATCCACCCGCGGAAGGCGTATGTCATGTTGAAAGTGATGGGATTGAAAGGTATGGGAATGGGCAGAATGTTCGCCTTCGGTCTTTGGAGGTGTTTCAGAGAAAGAGTCATATGTAGGGATCTTCGGTTTGGTGTAGAGTGATGCAAAGACAGATTCAAGCTGGGTGGTCAGTTCTTGTTTGACTTCCTCCATTGAGGATTGCATGGTTGTATTTATGGTTGTATTGATGGATGAATCGATGGAGGCAACAGTAGCACTGAGTTGTTTCACTTCTTTTTGGGTCTCGAGGAAACCAGATTGCAAAGTGTTGAAGCGAGCTTCCAGATCTTGGCTACGGGTATGGGCCATGAGGATGGGTGCACTGAAAAGGGGCGGGTGGGGTCAAAATTTTTTCCGAAAAATGATATGGATGAATGTGATAAGGGTGAAGAGATGAATCCAATGGAATAGGTCTCAAATAGTGGTGAAAAAATTTCCAGACTTTTTTTTTTTTTTTAAACACCTACAGAGTTATACTCCGGTCTGAAGAATACTGCAGTGATGAAATCCCCAAATGCTTAACCAGAAAGAAATGTGTATTTACTTGGCAACCCAAACACAGTTGCGCGGCAATAGATATTGTCTGTTTTAATTTGTTTATGTTTCTGTCCCCCAAGCGTTAGGTATTTAAGGGTTCTACAGACAAGGGTTTGCCCTATGCTATAGCTCTCTGATATACGTGCGGTGTCCAATAGCAGTACTCAGCCCAATATCTTAGGGCACTAACTAAGGAGGATAGACCGTACCCTTATCCGTACTACCCAACTACCAAGGTACTAGAGAGTATCCTCCCGAGTGTTGTTCTCGGTGACACTATAGCAGTCTGGCGGTCGATAGGTTTATCTAAAGAGGGCTTCAGGAAATCTAGGTCGATCCGTACACAGGTGTTTTCTGATGCGCTACCACTTGAAGGGGTACCAACAGGGGTTACAAGGGTGGCCAACAGATGTGCGCTTAAGAACCACTTGTATTTCCTGTGTGTATGAATCCCTCAACCGCGGGTTTATGCACATAATGACAGATCTCTATGGCTTAAAGACATCGGAATACGTCTCTACCCTGGAAAAAAAAATTCCCACAATTTCTGCCAAGGAAAGTGCTCTGATACCACTTGCAAGATACCAGATATAAAAAGTATGTAGAACAGAAATAAAATGCTAGAAATGGCAGAATAACAGTAATATAACCAGAATAATCTCCACAATAACATGGAAATGATATAAGAACAACAACAGAAATAGCACTTTGATTCAGAAACCAATGTTCACGGGCCTCTTTGAGGGGGCAACCTCCAGTCGAGCAGCGCTCTGTTACAATAATATCCAAGCTAGGGTTTTCATACCATCGACCCTTATTTATACTAAATATGTCTATCAAGAGAAGCATCTAGAGGAAGATCCTTCTAGAAGAAAAAGCTTCTATTAGGTCTTCTTACATCCGCCTTATTCTATTTTATTGAAAGGCCTTATTAATATTGACGTTTATTACATCCGAATACATTGATCTACCTATGTGCAGGTTAGGACCCTAACATCTTCCAAGAGATAGATATACAAGATATGTACAGAGACGATGCAAACAAGATATGTACAGGGAATAAGAAGAGTATTGTTACCTTCAGAAGAAGAAGTCTCTTTTATCCTGCTTAGTCTTCTTTATAGGTTCATTTTCATCGGCAACTGATGCTTCATGTTTCTCCTTCCTTTTCTTTAGCTCGGGACAATGATTCTTGTAGTGGCCATACTTTTGACAGTTGAAGCATTGTATTTCTGAAATGTCTTTCTCTTGATTTGGCTTCCTCCTTGAGCCAAACTTCCTTTTGTTCCTGAAATTCTTGAATCTTGTTGTGAAGGCTTAATCATCGTACTTCTTTTGGGGTTTCTCTTTTGCACTGATCCTTGATTCTTCTTGAGCAAAACAAGTCCAAAGTTCTTCAAATGTTGGATACTCCTTCCCTGTGTTCATGCTTGCGGCAAATGCATCCCACATCTTGGGAAGACCATTGAGTACTATGTTTACCAATTCCTTCTCTAAGATGATCTCTTCAATAGCTTGTAGTTGATCTCTTAGCTAATAGATTCTCACAAAATATGATGTTATGTTGTCCTCATCATTCATCTTCATGTCACGGAGCTCATTCTTCAAAGTCATAACTTGTCCAATGTTTCTGACTGAGAAGAGATTTGTTAAGGCATCGTACATCTTCTTTGATGAGTCAAGATGGGAGATGTAGGGTATCAAGTGGTCTTTTATAGATTCCACTATGATACTCATAGCATTGATGTCACCGTCTTTGAACTTCTTTGTAGCTGCAACGTTCTGTGGTTCCTTCTCTTTCCCTTCTTCAAACTCCTATTTCACGATCTTTCCTTTCACGATATCCAACACTTTATTCTTGGCAAGGATGAGATAAATCCTTGTCTTCCACACTCTGAAGTTAGAAGCTCCATCTAACTTGTTCTCTAACTTCATAGAGTAAGTCATGGCTGCTTTGACTTGGTCAACCCTAGATTTGACCAAAAACTCAAACTTCATGTCTTGGCTTGCTGAGAGTACTAGGAGATGCACTAGGCTAGGGTGCACTGATCTATCTAAAGATTAAGTCAATCCCTTCACTTAAGGTGCCTCAACAAGAGGATTAGGGTTTCTGCAACTACACCTGCTAGTAACCCTAGCAACAATGCTATGGTGACTGCTCCTTCTAGAAACCTTAGTTGCAGTTCTTCAGCGAGCTCAATATCCTTAAGGCTATGTTTCCTTCCAGCGGTTAGACTGAATGAAGGAGGTGTGGGCCCATAACCTGTTAGAATATAAGAATGGATGTGCTCATTTTACCATTGACAATACCCTTGTCACCCAACCATAGGCCGAAGCCACCCTCCGAGCACCTTAACCTTGACAGAGAATCACTCTGAAAGAAAACCCTAGGCTAGATAGCGAAACAAAGGGAAGCACACCTTTCCCCAAGGGTAGCATATCAACAAGAGCTAATCAGATAGTCCAAACCCTAGCTAAGAGATAGTCCAAGCATAACTACTAGTTGCAGCAGCTGTCCTCCAAACCTGCGCAGAAACTGGGCAACTGCAGTGCGCACAAGTGTTGTTCTTCAATTCTGAGACTGCCTTCTAGAATGAGAAATGGCCTTTTGTATTTATACTAATTCTAGCTAACTGCCTGGGCCGACTTCTCATTCTGGGTATCTGTCTGTTCAATATATATTATTATTTATGGTCGACTTCTTCTCTTGGAGGCTAATAACCTAATATAAATTATCTTCTTGAGCCGACAAGTCTTCTAGGGTTATTAACCAACTCATTAGGGTTTCTTCTTGCTTCCTGGAGTATTCTATCTTTGTCAGCTTTACACGTGGAGGTAAATACCTCCCGCAGCTACCATAATATCAACAGTAAGAAGGAGTCAGTCAGTTGTAAGTTGTGTTAAGTGCAAGTAGGGGTTGTAAGTGCTTTGTGCATGCTATGTGAGACTTGAAAGGCTGAGTGCAAGTGACTGTATGTAGGCTTTGTGCTGTAACCTAGCTTGAGGAAGGAGGATCTAGCGAAGAGTGCGCAGATCTCCTGTCCTCTACGGAGTTGATCTTGAGGATCTGTGCATGTAAGAATATTGAAAGAAGCTAATAAAGAAGATGAAGAGTTGGTGGACGTAGCCCCAGGGTGGGGGTGAACCACGTATATCTTGTGTTGAGTTTGCTTTGTGATTTATGGTTGTCCTCTTGTTTATATGGTTAAATGCTTAATGCTCTAATATATGCTTAAAAGGATCTGATATGGTAGCTTAGTGATGAATAATGTGAATGAAGGTTAGATCTAATCTATGTTGATGTGCTTAGTGCTTGAATATACTATATCTAGGTGAATACTGCACTGCTATGTTATTAGGGTTTAGTTGCGTTGTAAACTAAGGCTAAATATTGATGAACTATAACTGCTAAGTGCTTTGTTAAAGTGTTACAATCATAGATCTATGTCCCAACTAAGGTTGCAGACATCTGAGCCCTACAACCACCCCTGCCTTTACCTCGGGTGAGACTTCATCTGCTTCGCAGGTGTTGACGAAAGGGCCATTAGTTAGGGTTTTGTTGGTGCACTATTGTAGCGTTGAACCCTGGGTCTACCCCTGTGCCAACAAATGGTTCTATTGCCGGGACCGGAAATTGTGATTGTTGGGAACTGGAGAAGAGGAAACTTTGTGCTAAAGAAAAGAGAAAGCTTCGTGCATAGATCTGTTTCCCTAGTGCGCAGTATTCTACTTGACCTATAAATCTCTATGCCAAGAAGAAGATTTAGATCCAAAGAAAAGAGGTAAGACTTGAAAGCTTTGTGCTCTGATAAAAGAAGTTTTGGTTAAAGAGGTAAGATCCTAAAGCTGTGTGCTCCGATAAAGGTAAGATAAGTGGAAATTTTTGTTTCAAAAGTATGGATCTAGGTATGTTTGACAAATTTTGTCCTAGCTTGAAAAGTAGGGCACAACTAGATGAAAGAAGGTTTGATGTGAGTAGATCTGATAAAAATAGTGAAAGATATGTTATTCTTATGCATAGAGAGAATGTTTGGACTAACAAATGGAAGAAGGACCTTAGAAAGAATTTTTTGCAGGTTAGCTACTATGATCCTAGTGCGTAGTACAAGAAAGAATGGAAATCATTTAAGAGAAAGAGGGGATTAACCCTATGTTACAATTGCAAAAGACCAAGACATCTTTTTGATGAATGCCCTGATAAAAGACCTAGTTGTCTTTGTTGTAGAGCTATAGATTATGAAGTTTTAGATTGCCCTAGAATGATTGTTAAGTTTGACAGAATGAATATGAGACAAGAAGACCCTAGAAAATATCAAGACACTGAGACCATGGCAGAACCCCAGAAAAAATCAGAGGATGTATTGCTACAAATGAAAGAAACCCTAGATGATCACCGAAATATCATCTTATCAGAGATATTCAAAGAAAAAGAATACATAGAAACAAGAATAGGAAACTTTGACATTGACTGTGTTCTGGATGAAGAAACACAGGTGAATATTATGACAGAAAGAACTTGGGAAACTTTAGGAAAGTCTGCTATGATTCCTTCATTGGGAGGAATAGGATTATTTAGGGGAAAGTTGATAACCCTACGTGGAAATCTCACTCATATATCTATGAGTGCTCATAGAACTTTGACAGAGGAAGAATTTGAGGTTGTTAAATTTATTGAGAACAACGCCCCATTTGCTATATTACTGGGAAAACCTTGGATTGAAAGGGATTAGTCTAGAAGGAAAGAAGAAGAAGTCTTAGAGCAGAAGAAGCAAGAGTTGAAAGATTTCATGACTAGGAGGATCACACACTTGATTGAAGAATAGGAGAACAGATCGAAACTATTTAGAACCGTGGATGTCAAAGTTGGAAGAACACAAGAGGAATCACAATAGACTGAAGCACCTACCCCAGCTAGAGAAGAAGTATTGCCCTTGAATCCTATGAAAGAATCTCAATAGCGCAAAGTTATTATGCCAAGAGGACATAAGAATCAGAATGGAAAGAGGAATACTGAGACGAAGCTCACTGGAAAGAAGGCTAGAAAACTAAGTAATAAGAGAGAAAAGATCGAAAAGTTACAGAAGGTTCTAGAGGGAACTTCGCAGAAGGAAAAATTGCAAAATTGGAACTTCACCGGGATAGCAGAACAACGCCACATGGCACTTCGCTATGGAAAAGCAATATAGCCATTGGAAATAGTATAACCATTAGATCGACGCCCCGAATGGTTAGAACGACATTTATGGTCAGAAATCTCACCATCAGACCATTGGGACCGCGTCGTAATGGACAGAACTGAATTAATGAAGGCTTCTCGCCCGTTGGAGAGATATGTTACCCACTTATCTACCTATTCCGTTGATCCTTGCACCGAGAACACTTTTTCCCACCATGATTATCTGAGCCCGCAGATTAGTTGATTTCGCACAGTGATCATCGAGCTATCACCATCCATCCCGCTGCATTGAGTAGTTACTCTTCAAACCTGAGATATTCAACCAGGAGCGTGTATGTCCAAAGAACTTAGCGCAGTCGAAGAGTCTATGAAGGAGGTACTCATCGATCTCATGACTAAAAGAGTAATGTCTAAAAGGGTAATGTCTATGGGTGTACAAGCGTCATCGACGAGAGGAGTGCAAGCCTCTTCGTCGACCGCTTGTGTATCCGGACCATCCTGAGTCGTAACAGAAAAGAGAACCAAGCACAAAGATGACCTAGAAAATGCGAAGCTAATCCTGACCATCTTACCCAGCTACATCCCGCCTCTGGCCGGCACGGTGAGTTGTGATAGTGTGCTGAGAGACTTTGATTACACCATGGTCATTGCGTACCTCCCGAAGGGGATACGTGCAATTAGAACACAGCAGGATAAGATCGCAACGTTGAAGTTCAATGACTTCAACCTAGAAGACTACAAGAACCATAATATCCTTGCCCCTTATAAATACTTGACCAGGATGAAGGGGAAGAACTCGAAAATAATCCCCTATCTGTGGACGATGACCCTCGTGCAGTCCACCCCTTTGAATGTAATGAAAATCCCACATTTTGGATGGAACCAGGAAGTTAACGCCTTTGTTAAGCTCCTACTCTCATGTTACCATGGCGACTACCTATGGCTAGACCGACGTATCATAGTCGATCCGACGTTGATCCATAGGATCACCGGATTGAGCATGCAGGGACCCAACCCGCAGGACTTCTACCCAAGAAAAGCTACAGATCGTGCATTGGCACAGCGAATCAAAGACACTTACAACGATGTAGAAAAGGGAATGCGAGGCTACAAGGTAGTTTCCATACAGAATGGGGTAGTGTGCCTAACCTGCCAGTTGATCGCAAGAAAGCTCGTTAGAAAGAACCGACCTACACAGGTCACAGGATTTGTTGTTGACCTCGCTGAAAAATGCGTGGAAGGCCTACAGATGAACTGGTTGAAGTACCTAGTCAACCAGCTGGAATTAGACTACCACAAAGCATAGGATCAGGGCTACGAGTTCCACTTTAACTGGCTCCTGATCCTCATCGCATTTACCACTTGGGAAATGCCGAAAGGTGCGACCTTCCCGAACATTGAGTCGTTTGAACCACTTGCTACGAATTTCACCACAATCTAGTACTCGAGCGATATGGGAAAACTGTGGCAGTCGAATGTCGTATTTCATACATATTATCTCCAACTGAAGAAGGCTATCGAAGTTGAACCTCGCATGATGCCAAACACCCTACAGCGGTTCCGACCCCTGTTGAAGTTTCGCACAGATTGACACTTCATCTATATCACTGCACGAACAGACGAACATAAGGAGGAGCTCCAGTCATACTACAAGCTCACAAAGGAGTACCTCGAGGAGATAACTAAGGATTAGTCAGCAAACCTCCTTATCCTCGCTAACCCTGCAGAAATGTTTGACCCCGAACTTGGCAACTCGGAGGCCACTCACAAAGAACATGACACACCCAGAACCTAGAAGGAAAAAGATCGAAGAAGTCCAAGACTTGAGCAGTGCATCGGAAGAGACTTTTTCAGTATCACCTGATCAAGGGGGTGATGACGAAGTAGAAGAGACAAATGGCAAATAAGATGAGCAGAATAAAGCCGAAGTAACACCGCCTAGAGATGAGTTTGATCCCTTAAAGAAGAGGAAGGTTTCTCCCCTGAAACCCTCTTACGAAAAAAATCCAGAGCCACCTTGACTAAGATGCAAACTATGCTCACTGTAGATGACTTCGACTTCATCATCGCAGCTGTAAATGACACCTCACAGAAAATCTTGCAGAAACATGAAGCCAAGTAGGTGAAGATGTACGACAAAATCGAGGTTGAACTCTGAGGGGTACATCAGGCCCTTCATTCCAGTCGTGCAGTGTCCACTGTGCCCCTGCCGTCAACCTATAACATCTGGCAACCTATAACGTCCTCCTGGCGAATTATAACGTCTGGCAACCTATAATATCCGACAACCTATAATGTTCGGCAACCTATAACATCCTCCTGGCGAATTATAACATCCGACAACCTATCCACTATTTCTGCAGGATTACTACTTACAACTTCATAATTTATTTCAATACTGATAATTTCAGGTTCGAAATTGAAGTTATATGTATTCTCCTATATATGTTGCATGATTTGACGCAAACTGAATCTGGAATTCTATATAATTTGGCTGGAGTACTAGACTCCATTGTCAGGTTGGTGATAATCTAGTATGTATCGAATTACAATGATATCTTCAGCCAATGAAATGTTGAGAGATAGTCTTCATTCACATTTTCATCACTTACAATTATCCTGTCGCGTTGTACGATCTCTCCTCACCGTCGATCATCTAATTCGCGTATATTAACATTCTTTGAGAAATTCTCTAATTCCCGAGGGCCGAGGTGAACCGACTCATAAAAAGAAAATCCACGCCCATTATTAACAATCACGCTCAACACCAAATATTGTCCAACATTTTCATCTTCAATTATGTTCGTTTGGGTTGTTGTGTTGTCCGCTGAGTTTTGTAAAGAATGAGAAATATTCAGCTGGGCTTCCACGCACCTCATAATATTCAGAACTAAGTCACTGTCATATACGGTAGCTCTGTGCCGTTGCGTGTTGAAAATGGATGCTTCCATTATTTCGAAATGACTGAATTCAAATATTGGTGTAGAATTTCCCTCAATGTAAAGATAGAACTCAGACTGGCAACCACTACCTGAAGATAGAATAATGTAAACTTAAAACTCGGTACGATATTATAATTTATTTTTTGTCTGTCGGAATAATGGTTGAAAGTGGTATTATATATATATATATATATATATATAACTCGGTACGATATTATAATTTATTTTTTGTCTGTCAAAATAATGGTTGAAAGTGGTATTTTTTATATATATATATATATATATATATATATATATATATATATAAAGCTTACATGTGCACACAACCATCTTTATCTCGATGGCCAATTCCATCCATATAATCAGCATGCTTAGTATGGAACAAAGTCAACGAAAGTCAAAAGTTGACTTTCCTATGTTTCTGTCAGCATGCTAAAACAAAGTCAACGAAAATCAAAAGTTGACTTTCCTCTATTTCCGTTCAATAGAAGGAATCTGCAATTAAATTAAATTAAATTAAATTAGAAATCTACAATTAAATTAAATTAAATTTAGGTTGGCGATACATTAATTATATATTTAAATCATTTTCGATCATTCAAATACCAACATTAAGTGATTTGGAGATTATGTATACGAAAACATTAAGTGATTTGAAAATTATGTATACAAAGGATTGATGGGCTTTTACTTTCTTAAAAAAGGGTGATTTGAAGATTGATGGTTTTTTACTCTCTTCACATTTTGAAGATGGTCTAGTTATTTTATTTTGAAAGTAGTAACAATTATTGTTATTATATATTAATAATAAAAATAATAAATAAAATTTTAAATAAAGAAAGAAATTGTTATAATTTTGATGTTGATCATATTTTAATAATTTATTTTAAATAAATTATTGTTATTAATGTCAAAAAGTAAGTATTCAAATATAAATATTCAAAGAAAAGGTGACTTTATATAATATAAAGTGGAAGTGGATTAAATATGAAGTTATTTGAAGGTGGATTAAATATGAAGTTATATGAGAGTGGATTAAACATGAAATTGAAAGTGTAATAGAAATGAAGTTTCGTGAAGGTGAATTAAATATGAAGTTATAAGAAAGTGGATTAAACATGAAGTTGTGTGGAAGTGGATTAAAAAGCAAAGTGAAAGTGGAGTAAAATTGCACATGGTTTTAAAACCCATGGTGATATTTTTCCCATGGAGGCTTATTTTTTTAAAATATTCATTTTATTTCAAAAAAATAAAAGTTGTTTTTACATGAAAATATTATTTGAATATGATGCAAATAAAGGTGCTTTCATGTACAATTTATTGTAGTTTTTCTTCAACAAACAATTTTGAAATAATTTATGATTGGGGCCGAGCCTCAAAACTATTGGACCCCACACAACCTTCGACCATGTTGGTTAACTATCTTCTGGAAAATAATGTGATAAACACCATAAACATCTCCATAACATTTGTTAAACATGTGTACAGATTTGAAGTCACATCCACTTCATGACAAGTACACTAGTCAATCATTGGTGTATTTGACTGTCAACTATTGGTATAGGGTTTAAAATGATCCATTTTGGGCACTTTGTCATAACAATATTTTGAACATGTCATAGCCCTAGAAGAAATATAGAGATAAGGATGAATCCAATGTATATGTGAGATTTATGAGATGCATCAAATTTACAAGGACTTTACTAGAAAAATACTTCCACGTGAGCTAATGACCCCCTTTGAAAGGGGAACATTAGTTCATGGTTTTGTATTGCTACGCCCTAGGAGGGGCCAAGCATAAACTTATCTAATCACACCCAACATACCCACTTCTATAGGGCACATGGTGGTGCCACAACCATAACTTGGTTAAAACACCTCTCTAAGGGTTGAACATTAAATTAATCACTACAACAAAATTATGTCATTGGTTTTGTTTTAAGCTTCCATTTTTACTTCCATTTACTTTTTTTGTGATTTTTTTTGTAGTTTTGATGAAAACTAGACTCTATTTGAGGGTTCGATGCTAAATGTGGCATTATTTCATGATTTGGTGTTAAACTTGATGTTGCTTGTACCATATTTAATGTCTAGTTTAGTGTCAGGTTTATTGAGTAACTAAACAAAAGTAATGGAATCTTTTCAAAAAAGAATTTAAGAAAGATCAATGGCTAAAAATAAGTCATTTGTCTCAATTCTCATGAGAGTGAGGGTCTTTCTATTGCTTTAATTAAAATCTCTTAGTTTTCCTCACAAAATCCCCTCAAACCTTACTCTCTCGTTCTCTTTTTCATTTCCTCTCTTTTTCTCCTCTTCTCCTCCCTTCTCCTTTCTCCCTTAAGGTTTCCTCTCTCAGTATTTCTCAGTATTTCATCCTCATGGAGTCTAGGGTTTTAGTAATTTCATGGAGGAATCTCCATGAAGAAGGTAATGGATTCTCCCTTCTCTTCTCCTCCTCCCTTTCTCTTTTACTTTCATTTTCTTCTATTGATTTGCTAATGTTTATTGTTTTTGTTGTTGTTGAAGGTTTAGGGATTCATGGAGGAACCCCCTTGATGGAGGTAATGACTTCTCCCTTCCCTTCCCTTCCCTTCCCTTCTCCTCCTTCCTTCCTATTATACTTTTCTTTTACTTTATTGATATGTTAATGTTTAGTGTTCTTTTATTGTTGTAGGTTTACGGTTTGATGCATGGAGGCTAGGGTATCATGGAAGAACCTCCATGAGGAAGGTAATGGATTCTCTATTCCCTTCCTCTCCTTCCTTCCCCTTTTACTATGATTTCTTTATTTATTTGTTAATGTTTATTTTTGTTTTGTTATTGCAAGTAAATTAATGAAGAAAGAAAAAAAAAGGGGGGGCATCTTGTGGGGTCTGTTTAATGCGCGGATCCAATTCATGGGTGTGGCCTAAGGAAGACCCTTGCATTCCCATAAGGAGATCTAGGTTCAAATCCTAGTACCCATATATTTCTCATTACTTACTTTACCCTTAGTATCAAATGTTGATATTTATATCATATATGCATTATTCACTTGTTTGCTTGCATAGGTTAGGCTAGTTTCAGTTCATATCTCCACTTTTAATGATAGATATTTGTGGGAATGTAGTTCAAGTAGAGTTATTTTCTTTTGGTAAGTGATATGAGTTCAAATGTCAACATTCCCTTACCATTTTCTATTTTCATTTTGAATTTTTTACCATTTTCCATTTCTATTTCTGTAAATTTTAGTTCGCACTAGTTTAGTAGTTTTAGTTCAAACCTACACTTTTAATGGTAGATTTTTGTGGGAATATAGATCAAGTGGATTTCCTACCTTTTGGTAAGTGATTTGGGTTCAAATATCAGCGTTTCCTTGCCATTTTTCATTTTTTACCACTTTCCATTTGTATTTCCATAATTTTACTTTACAGAGAGTCGACACTAAACTTAGTGTTGAACTTGGTGCTAAATACAAAAAATAAATCTAACATCGACTTTTGCATCAAGAAAATACTCCAACTTGAAAAAATGCACAATAATTCAATGTTAAACTCGATGATAATGACTTGTTTTATTATAGTGTATATTAATTTGCATTGTCTTTATAGAAATAATACTTCCAAATGAACCAATGCTCCCCTTTAAATAGGAACATCGATTCATGGTTTTGTACAAAAACACTCTAGGCGAGAACAAGTGCCAGCGTATCCAATAAATATACAACACAATCACTCCTAAAAAGTCCATGATGAAGCCACAACCTTGACTTGCTAAAAAAACCTCCCCAAGGATAATGTATAATGTTGGAACATAAGATTTATTAATTTATATGGTTTTTTAAAAAAGAAATTTGAAATTCTAACCCATTTAAATGTTACATATCCTTAAAGTGATAAAGTGACAATACCAACAATGGCTCTTCTCCCTATTTTCTTATTACTATTTTCTTATTAAATGAAATATTAAAAATATTTGGCAAAAAGTCAAAATCATTAAAAAGGAAATAATAAATATTTTCATCGACAAGAAGTTCGAACTTACATGAATAAGACACAAATTTCAAGTATGTCTCGTTCACCACTCAAACATATTGAGGAGTGAGGTGCAAGTGTGTGATTAAACATATTGAGGAGTAAGATGCAAGTATGTGATTAAAGTTGTATGGCAAAGATTGCCCTGCCTACCCCACACCCTTAAAAGCTAAGTCTACTCTAACATTGATAAACCTTTTGTGCATAAAACTCATTTAACAAATGCATAGTAATGAGAGACAACAAGATTAAAAAATTAAATTTGATAATTTTGTGATCACTTTTATTCATGGCATATTTCTTATAGCCTTCATTCAAGCCTCCTCAAACTTAAAAACACCCCTTCCTTTATTATTTCATAATCAAATCAAAGTTGACTTTTAAATCAAATATTATAGAATGCTCTTATCCCATTATAGTTGTCTTTTAAATAAAATATCATGGAAGCTCTAATCCATAGCCAGCTCATGCCATCCATTCCGGGTCTTCGTAGCTTTGCACAACCCCTTGGGCATGGGTCTTGAAAGGATAAGCATGCCACGTACATCATACTTTTTTTCCACTTTTAAATAATAGAAGGCTTGATTAATTGTATACTTGCATTTGCATTGGGAAAAAAAAAATCTTACAGCTTTAGTGCCTATAAAAGGAGATATAAAACGCTTGATTAATTGTATACTTGAAAGGATAAGCGTGCCACGTGCATCAAACTTTTTTTCCACTTTTAAATAATAGAAGGCTTGATTAATTGTATACTTGCATTTGCATTGGAAAAAAAATCTTACATAATGGAGTAGCTTCAGCCTAAAAGGAGGTATAAAACTGGTTATTTTTCTTATAAATTTCCCCATCATCTTGCCATTGTGGATGTCACTTATTCATGTTTTAATATTATCATATCGGTATAGCAAAGGTGGTATTTTTGGCTGGTCTTGGATTTAAATTTCGATGTGAATAACCAACCTACTTATCAAATATGAGAATGTTAACTTCCTCGAAGCCATTGGAAATAATCTGAGTGCATGAACTAGCTTTTACCTCAACCCAAATTTACATTTAAGTTGATTTAAGTAAGAATCTTCTAAAAATAGTCATACTAAATTATGATGGTTGCAATTGGACCAAATTTTTGCAGTGTGAATGCAACAATTCTTAGCATGGCCATATAATTTCATCATATTTGGAAAGTTCTATGAACTGTTTCTCAAGAAAATAAGTGCATAAATCAAAAGCTTTCTTAGTGAAGGACTTTGACATCAATCAGTATCATGTGGATCTCTTAATTCAAGTTAATCTTGAGCCTCTTGATTCTATAAATACTTTAGGTTTACCTTTCAATTTGACTAAGATTGTTCCTACCATTGTGAAGATTAGCGAAGAAAATAATGATATGGAATATGTGCTCTTGTTGCATTTGGTGATGGTATGATCCTTAGATTTCAAGATGAATCAAAAAGCATATATCCACGAAAATGGTAGAAAATCTCAATACTTCATTAAAATAGAAAACCCTTAAGATAGGGCAACACCATAAAATAATCTTTATGGAAGGATAAACTCCATATCTTCTCTTAAGATAAATATTGCAGTCACAATATTTTTGTGACACCTTGTTTTCCCTAGTATGTAAACATATCCCTAAATGTCTCCATGAGTCACGGCGAGTATTGATCCAGATGGATATCGGTGGCCACCCACCTTTTCCAACTGGCTCAAAACAGTTTTCTGACAATTTTGGCAATTTACTATTTTTAGCAGTTTTAACTTCCGGGGCCATTTTGAGGGCTAAATGAAGGTTTTTCGGGATCGAGCTCCTCAATGATAGCCAAAAGAATGATTGATCCCCCAAAATGAATCTCCTCAATGATACCTTTCCAACGGGCTATCACACGCCTAAAACGGAATTGTATGCAAAAGTTACGACCTCGGGAAGTTGATGTACTAACTTACCCAAACGGGGCCCACATGACTTTTGGTGCTTCATCTCCTAGGGTTAGGTTTTTGGATGTCTAGGGTTTTTGGCATTCTTGATTATTGTAAAAAGGCCTTCAGAGCCTCATTGTAAACTTCTTCTGGCGAATGCGCGCTGCCGTCACATCTCTTCTCAGAGATAAGCCACCACCATTCCAACAAGCTTGTTTCCACTGCATTTTACAGTTTCAGCTTATTTCGTTATTGAATAGAAAACCAGTTTTACTGTATCTCTATTATTTTGTGTTAAACACCTGTTAATAATCTGTATTCATTTCGTTCTGCTCATAAAATCCGGATCAAATATGTTTAATATTTTGTACCAACAATTAAAATGATAAAAAACATTTTGACAATAATGAAAAGAAATCGTTGATGGGTGTAGCACTTACACAGAAAATCATACCATGAAAGGTAAATGGTAAGGAAATTCCCTTGCCAATTTAATATTCGAGAAAACCCAGATTAGCCATTCTCCCGGAATTTCAGTTAATGAAGGAAGTTGGTAGTTCAACTACCAACTTCCAACAATTATGAGAAAGAATGGGGGATTGTACCAGAACTTCCTTGCCTCAAAAGCATGGGCAGAACAATACCCATATGGAGACTTTTGAACTGAACCCGAATTTGGGGGAGAATTGACCCACGAAATGGGAGAATGAAAATCCAAGTGAAGAGAACGTTCCAAAAATGGTTATGGTTCATAGAAAAATGGAGGTGAGTCAAGTTATTCGTGAAGCTGAAAAACATGGTTGTGAATTTTTGGGTGTTTAGTTGTGTAAGCTAATTGTTGTGACTCCCTGAGTCAAGAACAAGCCCCCTTGCTTGGTGGAATTGGAGATATATCTTGTTAATTTATGTCGATGAAGGAGAATGTTCTTCATATTTATACCTCTAATATTGAGTGAGAGTTTTCCCTCATGGAATCATGTTCTGGCTAGGGGGTGGCCAGCTACAAAGATAGACAAAAGATAGGTGTGTCTATGGTTGGGTGGAAAGAGGCTCACACATCAACAGTTTCCAATCCATCTTAAATTCTCATATAAGTGTTTCAATGTTTTGTATATTCAATGATAAGTTCCTTGATGCTATGAAATTTATGTTTTAGTTATATGAAGAATTTGATATTTTGTTCACGTAGTGAAATTTTTGTTCCATGTGCTCGGCTGATTGTAAAATCTGAAGTTAGTCGTGAAAGATATATTTTGTTGTTTTCCCTCTGACTATATCTGTTTTTAAAATTTTCTATAAATAATTATTTGTAATTCTAAGTAAGAATAGAGTGATGGTTGGGAAATTGCATCCCATTTGTATGAATAAATCTCACGTGTTAGTAGTGAAGAATAAGTTGTTAAAGTCTTCACAGAACATATGAAGATAAGAATGTATAATTTCTATTAAATGAATGTTGCTCCCTATAATACTAAAGTTGTAGAGCAGTTCTGGGAGGTGACATGTCCCTAGTTAAGTGACAATCATTAAGACCTTCTTGGAAGGCTTAGTTGAATGCTAAATAATTTGTGGAAGCATGGGTAAAGGCCCTTAACTTCCAACCAACATGATAAGCTTGACAAGGGGGAGTCCTGGAATGAAAGATTGACCATAATTTTGGTCCCATAAGCCTAGGCCATCTAATTGAAAGGATAAGGTATTTAACATGAGGAGTGTGTGGAATAAAATGAAATCAAGAATTATGTGTTTTGTATTTAATTTATGTCTTATTGAGACATGGTAAGAATAAAATTATTACCTAGATTTACTCAGTAAAACCATGTCCAAAGGTAAAGACCTCAAATGGTGGTTTTTTTTCTAAATAATAGTAAAGACTTGCATGATTTTAGGTGGGAAGTAAGTCCTAGTAAAAACAAAATTTTATTGTGGGAAGTTTTATTCCCAAGAGATTCAATTTTCCAAAAAGAAACTAAAATAAATAAATATATGTGTATATATATTTTACTATGGTTTCATGAGTAAAACTTAAATGGTGAAAGGAGGTTGGTGACTCCTATTAATTATTCAAAATTACCATTTAGTTTCTTAATAAGTTTGAATATTAAGAGGAGGAGGTCTTATATTTTAAACCATGTAATTATATTCTATTCACGTGAGTGGAGAAGCTCGAAATTTCCTTTTTGGAAAATAATTTAATTTTGTTAAATTAACCAGTCATATAAATTTGGAGTGTATAGAGGTTAACATTGTAGCCCTGGAGAAATTTATGATAGAGATTAACACTGTAGCCTTGGAGAAATTTTCTTACATTAGTCTACAAATTTCTTCACATCTTCCCTCATACCTGGCCAATAATACAAACTACTTAGCTGTGCAAATGTTTTTTCATGACCAAAATGTTCGACTAGACCTCCACTATGTTTTTCTTTCAACAAATTATCTCTCATTGAGCATCTTGGTATACACAATTGGCTTCCTTTAAATAACAATCCATCCTGGATGAAATATTCTTCCCATGAGTTGTTATCCCTCAAAAAAGGATTTTCATATGCTTCATAAGCCTCCTTAAAATCTGGATCTTCCTGATACATTTCCTTAAGGTGCTCGGACCCTAAGGTCTTCACTTGGAATTCCTGTACAACCAAACTTCTCCTGCTCAAAGCATCTGCAACTTTATTAGCACTTCCAGAAATATGTTTAATGACAAAAGTAAAATTCTGCATGAATTCTACCCACTTAGCATGCCTCTGATTCAACTTCTCTTGCCTAGTAATAAATTGCAAAGCTTGATTATCACTATACAAGACAATCTCTTTTGGAATTAAATAATGTCTCCATTTCTTCAAAGCTTGAATCACTGCATAAAACTCCTTGTCATATGTAGAATATTTTTCCTTAGCATCATTCAACTTTTCACTCAAATAAGCAACTGGCCTATTATCTTGACTCAAAACTGCTCCAATGGCTATTCCACTTGCATCACACCTCACCTGAAATGTTTTTCCAAAATCGGGTAAAACCAAAATTGGTTGTTCTGTTATCTTCTTTTTCAACACTTTGAAGTTTTTCTCAGTCTCCTCTATCCAATTAAAAGACTTGTGTTTCTTCTTAATAGTATCCATCATGGGTGCACATATACCACTAAAATTTCTGATAAACTTTCTATAAAAACTTGCTAACCCATGGAAACTTCTCACCTCAAATATGATCCTTGGTGACGGCCATTCTTTGATTGCTCTCACCTTCTATGGATCCATCTTAAATTCATTTGAAAAGATCACAAAACCCAAATATATGAGTTTTGTCTTCATAAAAGAACTTTTCTTCAAGTTTATTAACAACTTTTCTTGTTGCAATCTCCTCATCACTAATGTCAAGTGCTTTAAATGTTCTTTCTCTGTTTTGTTAAAAACTAATATATCATCCAAATATACAATGACAAATTTACCTATGAAGTCTTTCAGTAGTTCATTCATTAGCCTCATAAATGTGCTTAGAGAATTTGTCAATCCAAATGGCATGACTAGCCATTTAAACAAACCTTCATTTGTCTTGAATGTTGTCTTCCATTCATCTCCCTCTCTCATTCTTATCTGATGATATCCACTCTTCAAGTGTATTTTTGAAAAATAGCTTGCTCCACTTAAACAATCCATCAAATCATCCATCTTAGGTAAAAGAAATCTATACCTAATGGTTATCTTGTTGATGGCTCTAGAATCTGTACACATTCTCCATCCCCCATCCTTCTTTGGACTCAATACAGTTGGAACTGCACATGGGCTTAGACTTTCCCTGACTAAACCTTTATCCAACAACTCCTGAACTTGATTCTTAACTTCTTCATTCTCTCGAGGTGTCATCCTATACGCTGCTTTATTTGGTAAACTGGCTCTTGGAATCAAGTCAATATGGTGGCTAATACTCCTAATAGGTGGTAATGAGTGAGGCAACTCATCCACTAATATGTCAACAAAATTCTCTAACAATTCTTGGATTTCTTCAGGTAAATCATTCATAGAAGTATTGGTAAGGATAACTCTTGGCTTCCTTACTACAATAAATTGCATTTCCTGATCTTTCTTATTCTCCTTCAAGAGTTCCTTCCCACTCATGAGAAGTATTCTTGTGTGGGCTTCTTCCTTTTCTTTCTTCTCTTCTATTGACAGTAACATGTGAGTTCTACCATTTTTCTCTAGAGTGTAAGTATTTTTTCTCCCATCATGAATGACATTCCTATCAAACTACCATGGTCTTCCCAACAAAATATGACAAACATTCATGGGAATTACATCACACAGAATCTCATCTTTATAACTTCCTATTTTAAATTCAACTTTGCATTGTTGAGTTACCATTACTTGATGTCCTTTCTGCAACCACGATACTTTATATGGACTTGGGTGTGCAGTTTTCTTCAGCTCCATCTTCTCCATCATTTTTGTATATACTAAATTATCAGTGCTCCCACTGTCTATAGTCATTTTGCAAACATTTTCCTTTGTTTTACAAGCAGTCCTGAACAACCTCATTCGCTGAACTGAGCCTTCTATTTCCTTCTCTAGCTTTAAAAGAACTTTCCTCATCATAAGGTTTTGTCCTCCTTCTGCTTCCACATTCTTTTGGGCTTCAGAAATGTGTGATTCTCCTCATCCTTATTTCTTCCTCTCAGGGCATTCCCAAGACATGTGTCTTGTCTTTCCACAGGCATAACATTTAACTCCACCTCCTCTACCTCTTCCTCTTCCTCGAGGAAAAGAGTTTCTCCCACCAAACGGTCTTCTTTGGGAACTTCCTCCTCTTTCAAAGCGACCATATTATTTCTCACTCTCTTCCTTGGGTTTCGGTGCCTTATCATAGATAATTCCCTTACCTCTATTTGAGCCTCTGCTTCTGTTTCGCTGACTCTAGTTTCTAACCAATTTTTTTTCTGCCTTTAGTGCAATCTGATAAGCATCTTCCACTGTCCTCACAGTCATCATGTTGATCTCATCATGGATTTCATATCTCAAGCCATTTATATATCTGGCAACTTTTTCATCATCCTTCTCTCTTTGTCCAGTCCTAATATTCAGTCTATAGAATTCTTCTGTATACTCTTTCACTGTCATACCCCTCTGTCTCAGGTTCTGCAATTTTGTGAAAAGATTTATCTAGTAATCCTTAGGTATGAATTTAACCTTCAGTTTGGCTACCATTCTATCCCAATTCTTTATCTTTTGTTTACCTTTGCTCCTCCTCTCTGCCTGTAGTTCATCCCACGACAGTGTTGTTGGCAAATATTGCACAGACAACGAATGCGTGTTGGCAACAGACAATGAATGCGTGTTGGCAACAGACAGCGAATCAACGAATGGTTGTCATTGATGGCAAGTCTGTATTAGAAAGAAATCCCATTACAACAAGATTTCACGATTCCATCGTAGCCATTGGATCATCAAAAATGAATCTAGATCGTAGATTCCAGTCACTGTCGGAGTATTGGGGATCGGGACTTTGAAATGCCAAAATCACTTGATAACAAGAACCCCGAAATCGCGATATGCGATTTTGCGATTTAATTGCAGCCGTTAAAGTTAGAAGTGATCTGGACCGTTGATTCTCTGCATGGAGTATTGGGGATCGGGACTTTGAAATGACAAAGTCACTTGACATCAAAAACCTCGATTTCGCGATATGCGATATCGCGATTCAATCGCAGCCATTGAATCAAGAATGAGATCTGGACCGTTGATTTTCTTCATAGAGTATCGGGGATCGGGACTTTGAAATGACAAAGTCACTTGACATCAAAAACCCCGATTTCGCGATATGTGATATTGCGATTCAATCGCAGCCATTGAATCGAGAATGAGATCTGGACCGTTGATTTAACTTCTCACAGAGTTTCGTGAATCGGGATTTTGAAGTGACAAAAACATTCGACAACAATAACCCTGAAATCGCGATATGCGATTTCGCGATTCAATCGCAGCCGTCAAGTCAAGATCAGACCTGGACCGTTGATTACAGTCTGTGTCGGAGTTTCGTGGATCGCGACTCCAAAAGGAAAAGAAACTAGTGCAACAAGGATCCCGATTTCGCGATATGCAAAATCGCGAAAGCACCTTTCACATAAAGCCTTGGTCACAACTCTTGGTCACAGGAAGAGAAGGTGTCAGTCCAGATAAGCTCCATTTCGGAGTTTCGGAGATCTTGATGTGAAGGTATCAAGAAACTTGGGCAAAGAAATGCCGAAAACCGATTTAAAAGGAAAGAATAATAAAGATCATTCAACGGTGCGGATAAGGTTTGAATGTGATCGGAGGGTTGTTGTTCTTTTTCACACATTAACGCTTGAGTTATGAATATGTTAAGAGAAACAGACTCATGATGACGAATCGGTTAGCGTTTCAGTTGCTAGGACAGGTGTTCTTGTTTCGGTTAAGGGAAGGCAAAGTGGAACCATCGGGGAGGTATGCATAAAAGAAGATGAGACAGATTGTGGAAGGTTGGCTGTTCTGAAGTGAAAATGAATAAACAGTAAGAAAAAGAAAAGGAGCAGTGGCATAGCATGAAATTGAGAAAATGTGTAGAGGGAGATGAAACACAGAGCAGAAGCAGAGCAGAATGACAGACAGAGCAGAAGCAGAGCAGAATGACAGAAAAATTTGATGCAGAGCAGACCTGCTAAACAAACAGAAGAAGAGAAGAATTGCAGAACAGTTTGTTGAAGATCAGATACAGAGAAAGATTGGTAAGAATTGATTTATCTGTGTAGTTGTCTGTGTATTTATTATTTGATATTCTAGGGAGGTAGGGAGGTGCTCGGGAGCACTGTTGTCCTCAGAGGAACACAGGGAGTTGTAGCTTCCATCTGGTTGCAGCCAGAGAAACCAGGGTGGCAGGGTGGTGCTAGGG
>ML803183.1:494253-506862 GCA_009831015.1 Picea engelmannii | reverse complement strand
GCAGTTTGATAGTTTTCTCCTATGTAGTTTTCTCCTACATAGCAGTTTGATCACTTGTTGCATTCTGGGTTTTAGGTTGTTTTGTTTTTAATATTGATTTTGCTGGTGGGTAAAATTTTTGATGGAAATGATAGTTCTTCATCATATGCAGAGTTTCGTCAATGGAGAAACTCTGACCTCGAGGTTTTGGCCCTTTTCTAAATCTATGTAAAATCTTAACAATTCCCAAAATAAACAAAAATCAAAACTCTACCCGTAATGTTTAGCTAAATTCCAGTAGAAAGTGTCTCTTATAAACAATCTCCGACTTCTGGGGTGCAAATACAAACACCAAAAAAACTGACAACACTCAATTCTATATTCAGTATTCCATTAATGTAAACAATCAAAGACGTTATTCAATATCTGTTAGTTCTGGGCATCATAACCATGCAATTACAGAGTAGCTTCTATGATGTTATAATACACTTAAAATAGTAGTATTGAATGTATGTAGATTATGACACCTATCTTTATTGCTACAAGTTACAACATGTATTTATTATTTACACAGACATGAAGATTCCACTTGGTTTAGGATCACTATTCCTTTTTGGGTAACTAATTATAAGCTATACCAAATTATAAGTTATCTCATCAATTATTCCTTGGGCAGATGGGGAACTGGATGCATTTTTTTGGTAATACTTCTTAAACTTAATTAATTTCTTATTTCTTAAACAGAAATTGTTGAAGTTGTCTTCACCTGGAAACTCCCAATACAACATATCATCCATCAAAAATAAGGAAACTTCTCAATATTTTTCTGCATCTTACTTGCAAAATCTAAAACTAAATCTTTTGAAGAGGTTTTAATACTTTGACATTCATTACAGGCACACAAAGTATAAATATCCTCAAGCGGATGAGAAATTAACTGATTCTGAATTAAAGCAACTTCAAACGGTGATTGATCTGTTTCAATGTACTATAAACATAATCATATATTCACAACTGAACTCAGAAACAAAAAACAATTTATTGATGGTATGCATTTTTTTTATAAATATGTTATATATTCACTATAATTGGAATCCCATGTTGGAAGGATATCGATTGTTGTGTACCAAATCCAAAGTGGAACCAGTACTTAAAGAACCTACCTGGAAAGGTACTATTACTGTGAATTCAAATTATTTATCTTCTATCTGAATGGAATTTCTGAAGCATTATCCACATTTAATATTCAGTATTGAGATCATTTTAATCTAAGGATGGAAGCTTGGAAAGCACCTTTGGTGAAGTGGGTAATGAGGCATTACACTTGCTCTATCGAATGCTTCAGTTCAACCCTTCTCGTCGTTGTACTGCAGAGGAAGCTCTTTCACATGAATATGTAAATCCATTACCATTTTAAGCAGAGTCTAATTTATGGTTCTATTTATTCCACCATATTCAGTAATTTAACTAGTAAGTGGCCTTCCGGATTTTAAAAGTTCAACCTGGTTATCAATCAACATTTTTTTCTAAGTGACCAGCGTTGCAGCAACCTATCCAACAGTTTGGATGCGGCCTGACTAGCGTTGTAGCCTGTCCAGCAACGTATCCATCATTTTGGATGAGGTCTGACCAGTGTTGCAGCATGTCCAGCAATTTGGAGTCCAGCATCCTATCCAGCGGTTTGGGTGTGGTCTGACCAGCGTCGCAGCATGTTGGAGTCCTTCAGCGATGTGGAGTAGTATGGAGTCGGTGAAGGAGAAGATTTGGAGTCGGTGTTGAATTCGGTGAGGGAGAAGATTTGGAGTCCATGGAGGAGAAAAGAAAAACACGTAGAAATGCAAGATTCCTTGATTGTTGATGAACAAATGGCAACTTCATATAGCTTTGGACAGACGACAAAGTCCCTTAGAGGAACTTCCCCTCTTAAAAGACGACAAAGGCCCTCAAAGGAACCTCCCCTTAAAAAAATGAACGAACAAATGAACAAATGGCAATAGCTTTGGACAGAGGAAGAAGGCCCCTAAAAAATGAACAAATGACAACTTCATATAGCTTTGGACAGACAAGAAAGTCTATAGAGGAACCCTCCCTTAAAACACTTTCAGTGTAATAAATCCGGATTTTGATTGTTGATGAACGAATGGCAATTTCATATAGCTTTGGATAGACGACAAAGGCCCTTAGAGGAACCTCTCCTCTTAAAAGACGATAAAGGCCCTCAGAGGAACCTCCCCTTAAAAAATGAACAAATGACAACTTCAACTTCATATAGCTTTAGACAGAGGACGAAGGCCCCTAAAAAATGAACAAATGACAACTTCATATAACTTTGGACAGATGAGAAAGTCTATAGAGGAACCTTCCCTTAAAACACCTTCAGTCTAATAATTCCAGATTTTTTTTACATGGCTTTACTTTCTTCCCTAACACTTTTTTGCTACTACTCATTTTTACTGAACACGATTCAATAACAAAGTTTAGCTTGATTTTCTTACCTTGGATCCTTTTAGCTTGACTTTCTTACCTTGGATCCTTTTAGCTTCTTTCTCATAAGCCCTGGCTGCCTCCTCCGCCGTGTTCAATGTTTCAAGCCAAACTCTAATGCCCTTTCTCAAATATCGAATCTCCCCAACCCATTGTTCCATGGAGGCTGCCTGATACCTCTATACACATTCTTCCACTTCCTCACCACACTCTTGGCTGCGGGCTCTTCAAAAACCTTCAAAGTAGAAATCGCCTCATTTTCCCACATGAAGAAAACAACGTAGTCTAAATGTTTTATCTTTTGATTCTTTTCTAGCGATTTTTATTTTTTATTGGAAATCATGTGAGTAATGGTTAGATCTGCAAATTTAATTTGAGTGATTAAGTTTATGTAATGGAAGTACTCCTAGATTTTTTAGGCTGAATCCATTTTTATATTCAAAATTGCAATTTAAACAACAAAAAAATAAGAATTTTATCCAAATTTACATAACCTGATTCCAGCCCCCAAAAAAAAAAAACCAAAAAATAAAACGTTTAACAAACACCAAAAAAATAAATTCCTCCTTGGACTTGACGAAACCCTTACTGGGCTTATTCTTATGCTTCTATCCCTCGTTGGAGTCAAGAAAACCCTTGTCGAAGCTGCCGGATTTATTGAAGGATTCCGGCACGGCTCTCTGCCGTTGATGTACTCAGCGAACGTGTCGAAATCCTGCCATATATCCCTTGTGCAGTTAAACGCCGAGATCGATTGGGGGGGAATAAAATCCGAGATGATGGCACCTCCACACATCGTTTTGCTTTCAAACCATCTGGTGCTGCCTCAGCAGGACTCGAAACCGTGACTTTTCAGAAAATATCGACGGAAAAACACTGCTCAAAATGAAACTATCAACGCTTTCCCACATGACAGCTTCCTCTTCTACGAACTCGGCCAGCGTCCTTCACACGTCCTACGTACAGGAATTGGCTCTCTTTTCACTAAACGATAGTCCTCACAGATTTCTCTTTGGCGGCTAACCTGATCGAATAGCAAGGCGGCTAAGCTCTCACGCAGCGACTCCCTCAATACTCGTACCTGAGGCTCTCTCTCAGCCACGTCGTGGGCTCTCCAGTGAGGGAATTAGCTCAGTCCTATGCTCTGATACCAAAATGAAATAGATAAAACAGCTACTGTAGTGTATAAGACTCTGAAATACACACAGTATCTCTCATACCAAAATGAAAGAGATAGAACAGCTACTGCAATATAAAAGTCAGAAATACACACAGTATCACAGAAGTCAGAAATACACACAGTATCACAGAATACTGAACACAGAAATACAGCTCGGCAAGAACTCTCTACTCACTCCATTACCAAAGACAGGTATATATACAACGTTGAGAGCTCTGAACTTCCATCAGGAAAGTTCTGGAAATCCATGGGGAATTCCGTCTCTGGACTTTCATCAGGAAAGTTCCGGAAATCCATGGGGAATTCCGTCAAGAAGTTTCTCGAAGTTTCTCGATAAGATGTCTAGATGTTTGGACTTCAGAGCTCTGGACTTTTATGAGGAAAGTTTTGGAAATCCATGGGGAATTCTGTCAAGAGCTCTGGACTTCCATCAAAAATGTTCTGGAAATCCATGGAGAACTTCGTCAAGAAGTTTCTCTATAAGATGCCTATGGTAGTTATTTGGTCAACTATTTTTACTTACCATATTTATTACAGTAGTAATTACATCTCAACAAAAGAGTATTTGATTTTGAAAGGATAAAAAAGACCCTATTCAAATTTTGCACCTATATAAGAAGGCCCTACTCAAATTTTGCACCTATATATTGCAATTTCACTATCTATGATGAGGAAGCCATCATCTATGGTAGTTATTTGGTCAACTATTTTTACTTACCACATTTATTATTATTTTTACTTACCACATTTATTATAGTAGTAATTACATCTCAACAAAAGAGTATTTGATTTTGAAAGGATCAAGAAGGCCCTACTCAAATTTTGCACCTATATAAGAAGGCCCTAAAATTTTGCACCTATATATTGCAATTTCACTATCTATGGTGAGGAAGCCATCATTGCTATTAGAATCTACGATTGTCTCCCTAGTTTAGATTGTCTCTCTAGTTTAGATGCAGGTTATGACTATCTCTGTATCTGCGAAGTATTCGTGAAAAGATTATGCCCATATCTGTATATGTGGAGATTCAGAATATGACAGAAACAAAAACAAAAAATTAATGTTCATTATCGACAAAGATTGAGAGCTATCATTAGGAAAAATATGGATCTGTTCCCAGGGGATAGATTACCATTTAACTTTTCATTCGTTGAGCCCTTCTACAATTTTTTATATTTTATGGCTCTCTCATCGTAAATGGTTCTTGGGATTGATTCAACAGATTCATTGTTCTTTAAAAGTTGATCAACTTTAGTATATTTCTCTCCAACTAATGTAGAATACTGACTTATATGCATCCTGAATATCATTGTGTGATTTCAAATTTCACAATTTCAATCATTTGGTCTTGGCATGCAAGCTGCACTGATGCAAAAAGCCTTCAGATGTCATATCTAGTCAATTTTCAATTCCCGTAACCATCATCATCATGGAGCTCACCTATTCGTGACATCAACAGAAATGTATGTCTTTTATTGTTACAAATAACAAGCATAAAAGTCTATTCAGTTGTCCACATTCATCTACTAGCATGACTAAATTCCATTCAAGATTACTTGAAAAATGGATTCTATGGATAAACAGTGCGCATTCTCTTCAGAGTTATCTGCTGTATTTCCAAGTAGCTCACTCGTTTATTCTTTTTGTAAGGTCGGGGCAACTTTTCATGTTATAGATGACAAAAGGAGCTTGAGCCTCAATCCAGTGGCAAATTGAGCATAACAGATATCAGAGGACAATCCTTATAGATCAAAAGTAATGTCAATACAAAGGCGTTCACAAGTAATGATCAAATGAAAAAAGTGCTTCTATGATCTGCCTTTGAATAAACCTTTGCAAATTTTGACCTTATAAAATGCAACTATGTTAATAATCATTCAAGAATCAAGATCCTCTTACAGCTCAAACTTATGATAGAGAACAAGATCTGAAAGGTGTTGGGACATCAGCAACATCATTTAGTCTCACCATCCCTCCAGTTATGGTTAATGCACTTTCCTACTCTGATTAAATGCCTGTGATAATCAAGTGCAATTTGTTGTTTAGGGCTATCTCTGTATTTCTGCATTTGTCTCATTGTGCTGTAATCTCAGATACTGCACTGTACCATTTTCATATATTATGTAACGTTGGTATTTTTTATTGATGTCAATTTTTCCAAAGAAACTGTCTTTAAAGGGATATATGCATTTTTTCTAAAACAAAATCTGGAACATATAAAATTCCTGAAATTCCAGAACGACAATCTCCAAACCCAACACAAAATATTGACCATGTATTCCGGAACACATTTTAATTGTTTGCTGACACATATCACAGTCTAAATGTCATGCTACTCCTGCACACATATAAAGTACGCAATCTATTTAATCAATCCTTCACAAGCTTAGAAGACAGATTCCGTTTAAGCTATTACTGCTCCTGTACACTGGAGCACAACTTTATATGTTAGTCAAAAACATGAGGAAACTGATGAGAAGAACCTGAAAGAAATCCCAGTAAATGTTTTCCAGTAAACTAAGATTCAAATATCACATGAGAAAAGAGAAGGATAATATTGAGACCRCATTCACAAAAGGGGCACRTCATCCTTGCAGAATTCAGACCACGTTCCCAGGGGAATGAAAATCGAATCTAAATCAGATCACATGCCATACTGTCCCTWTGCAATTGAAGGCCCCAAGATGTCCATGACATTGAATGCCTGTAAAACGGTTTTTCCCAAATGTAMATTTCATTTCAACCTACAGACCTGTGTTGCTTGAGAAGGTTGGCAGCACGGTCTGATTTTGCTGAGTTTGTCATATACAAATTACAACCAACCCATAATATAATAGGTAAATCATTGGGTATATCTGGTTTGACATTAAAGTTCAGTGTAAGAAATGTTATGCAGAGGATACATAGATGCTGGAACTTGCTAATATGATCCTAATTGTTACATTTTGCTAATGTCATGGTTGATTAAGGACTTGAGCACTTGTAGAACACCATTTTCAACAAGACTTGTATGTATCCCTAATTAATTGTCATTGTGTATGGATATTCTTTTACCTTTACTTGTTCCAAAGCTAATTAATTGTCATTGTGTATGGATATTCTTTTACCTTTACTTGTTCCAAAGCTTTGGCCCACAGGATTTGTGATTTCAAATATGACAAAGCTCAAATATGACGGTGTATTTCAAAATGTGACAAGTACAGATAAGAAAAGAACATGAAGCATCAAGGACAGAAAAGTTAAATGCCAGTAAAGCTTCATGGGCATCAAATTACAACACACTCTTCAATGTGCCAGAGAGGACAGTGAGGTATTTTACAACAGTGGTCAGGGAATCCATGATAACACTAAGTACTACAAAGACCTTAAAGGCATTGATTAAGATTTGGGTATATTACAGTATAAATACCAGCCATTGCTCTGATTTACAAAGACCTTAAAGGCATTGATTAAGATTTGGGTATGTTACACTATAAATACCAGTCATTGCTCTGATTTACAAAGACCTTAGAGGCATTGATTAAGATTTGGGTATATTACACAATAAATACCAGTCATTGCTCTGATTTCATCATCAGATTTTGGATCAAGATCTTTTTGAATATCGCTCCTTTCAATCTCTAATCAAACCTTATTCATCACTCATTCATCAAGTTCTTTTGAAATTAGGTATTGGAACAAACTCTTCTCTGTGTGTTCTCTTTAAGCTTTGACTAAGCCTTTGAGCACTAATAAATTTTTAACTCTCTTCAATCTTTAATCAAACTTAAGTTCTCTTAAAATAGTATTTATCTGATGTTTTTATTTGCACACTTTAAGCTTTGATCAAGCTGCGAAGACTCTTTAATCCTCGCTCCCTCTTTCCAGGTCTGGCAAGCTCTTTTCATCCACTTTGGGTTGTTTTGTACTTTCCACAATCCTTTGGGCTTAGTTCCATCTTTGCAGTTCTCCACTATACTGAATTACATTTTCTTATAAGCATAACCTTATCCAGTAACTCAAGTCTTTTTATTTTTTTAATCTTAAATAATAAAAAAACTTTACTGCATTGAGAACATAAACAAGAAGCACTTTTTTTTTTCTATCTTGCACTTAGTTTTTGTATATAAGCTTGAGCACCCTAAAATGGATAGAGGAGTATATTTTCAGTAAACTTCCCTTCGATCTGGTACTCTGCGTTGCCAACTTCGTCCAGGCTATTGGAAATGCTGACTATGTTAGTTGGAAATGCTGACTATGTTTGTTGCATTGGCTTCAAAAACCAACATATTAATTTGCTTTTATCTTTATTTAAATTTACAGCAAAGTTTATTTAAGCATAGGTCTTTCTTAAAATATTATATTATGATGGTTGTTATTAGAGTGAATTGTTGGAATGTGCGTACATTGTTTTTTTTTTATTTTTACTTAGAGTCAATTGTTGGATTGTGCGTTTTATACTTAGTTAAATTTTTTTTAGTATAGTTATATGAATTTTTTTTTTTTAAGTTATTCAAATTGTTTTTAAATAAATAAATGCACATAAAAACATTAGTAAAAGGATTCTAAAATTGATTATTATTAAGTAGAATCGATATCAAATCAAATTGATTCCAAGTGAATTTTAATGCTGGGAACTAACATTGTTGTTAAAACTGTTGAGGCAAGTGAAACAAATAATGATATGGAGGATATGCCTACCTTTAAGTTGTCCATTTCCTCACTTAGCTATCCATTTTTCCAATGGGTGAAATATTTGATCATACAGAAAATGGAAAGAATCATTACCTTTTAATAAAGTTAATAGTGAAAGTTGGTTAAGATTATTAGAGAATATATCATCCCTTAAAAATTAGTAGATCCCTTAAAAACTAGTAGATAAAAGATAGAAATGAAAAAAATAAAGGAGAAGAAAGTTAGTGATTGAAATTATATGATTATCTAATTAGAAAATCATTAAAATATGTCTTTCAATAAAAAGTGAAAATGGTAAAAATATAAATATTACATCAACTAAAGCTTTTGATTAGTGTTTAATAGGATGTCAATCTTATAACAAAATTAGCTCTAGGTCATTTTTATCATATGATTTTGTAATTTTGGTTATAGTAGTGATTAACTTTTTTATATAAATTAAAGAAATAAGTTGAGTTGGTAAAATGACAAATAATAATAAAAATAAGTAACCTAAAAGATTAGTTTAATTGGTTATCATCAATGTTGCACTGATTTATTAAGGATTTCATTTATGAATGTGGGGAACATCCATTGAATTTTTTTTTTTAAATAGTGGATTTAATGGTTGAGAATATATGCTTCCTCCTAAAAAATCACATGTTCAAATCCAAAATCCAAAAGAAGATGACTATTTATATCTTCCTAGAAATTAGATGATTATTATTATTATAATATATATAATTAATTAAAATTAACCAACTTTTAAAATTATATGTTCATAATTATTGAAACTTGAGATATTAATATAATAAGGCTCATTACATTTTATTTTAGTTTTTATGTTAATAAATAAACTTAAATTTAATTAACTTAAATGTAATCTCAACTTGAGTTATTAACACAACAACAATAAAATATATTTTACTTTAAGTTTTTATATTTTATATATTTTATACTAATATGAAGATAATCTTCATATATTAATTTAGCGGTAAATTTCATAGTAATTAAAGTGTAACTTTAAAAATAAATTTTTATTACAAGTAATTTCAAATTTTATGTGCTTTGGATAGAGTGTCAAAACCATGATAAATGTTGATAATTTATATAGAATGCTCTGTAGTTTATTAATATTATCATAATAGTAAGGTAAAAGATGGATTAGGATGTGCCATGTCTCAGTAGGAATAGATGGATTCTCACAATCCATATTGTTTTTATCACTTAATAATCGAGCTTCTTGACACGTATGGAGGGGTTTATACTGATGGAGGGGTTTATACTGTCTCAATGACCTCTTAACTAATCCTTTTTTTTACCTCGGCCTTATCAGTTGGTCGTTTTTTCTCACTTATCTTTCGCTAACTTTGGTGGTTCTTTTGGCGTTTTATTTTCCAACCTTGACTTTTTACTGGGTTGTTTCTTCTGCCATTCTTTCGGTAACTTTCATGGAGCATTTGGCGAAGTTGTGTTATTTTGTAGCAAAGCGTCTACTAGCTGGCAACTTCTGATGGTCTTGGCGCCCCTGTCATCTCATCCTTTAGTATATTGTCCAAACCTCGAGGCTTTAAAACCTTCAACGAGATTTCACTGCAGACAGTCATTAACTATATTTCTGAGGTGGCAGGCACAAACGGTTTTTGGCAGCTACTAAATGGATAGTGAGGTGAGTGCACTCATGGGTGTGGCTGATGAGGAGCTCTGGGAGAGGGCCGGTGTGTTTACCTCGGTGGATGCGTTGTGTAGTAGTAAAGGCAGCAAGTGCCATGTAGATGAGCGAGTTAATAATCCGCGATCTATTCCCGAGGAGTTAGCCTTTACTCCTACCTCCAACACCAAACCCCACTACCAGTCTGTTAGAGCGTCGGACTCTCAAACCACGCAAGGTATTGTTGGATTGTCTGGTGAGGTTCCTGTGGGTTTTCTATCTACATGTAAGGAGCAACGAAAAGGTGGTCTGGCGAGGCAGTATAAGGCAAAGGGTCTCTTTAATACTAACGAAGCACGGGAAGAGGATTTACAGGGTGATCGTTCAAAAGAGAAGAGGGGAGGCCTTAAGTGCTTGACAAGGGTGTGGAGGCCAAAAAGGACCAAATGTAGAATGGTTTTAGGCATGGATATAGGAATCGAAGAGTCCTGTACCTTAGCACTATGTGATTTAGTTGGGAGGATGGCATACCGGTCTTGATGCAAATTATCACTATCGGACTGGATGCACAGTAACTGGGAACCGCTGATTGGTTACTCCCATGAGGTGTTGTCCCTACCAAGAGGGTGGTTTGGATTTGTATTTAGGTGTACAGAAGACTACGGGAATTCTTCAAAGGTTTTGGGGTTACAATGGCGGGAGTATGATGCTGAAGAGGTGGTGCATAAGTTTTAATCCGGTGACGGAGTACTTCAGCTTCTGCCATTTGTGGGTACTTCTTTCGGGTCTACCATTGCAGATGTGGAATACAAAAGCTATGGAGGTGGTTGGAAACACCTTAGGTCGTTTCATAAAATTTGACGAAGAAGCAATGTGTTCACTAGACAAGAGAATGGCAAAGGTGCTTGTTGAAGTGGACATTCACACGGGGCTCTTGGAAACTCTGGAAATCGAATGGAGGGGTCATCTGTTTGTTCAGAGGTTGGACTACTTGGGCATTCCATTCCATTGCTCTCTCTGTAGGCGCACTAGTCACCTGCGGAAGGAATGCCCACATATCTATGGGGAATTGGTTGAGGAGGACTCTTCAGAGGATATGCCATCTGACATTTTTACACCAATGGTGGATGCACAAGAGCCGGGGGATTACCCTGGTATGAGTACTGAGGATAATCTTGTTTCGTCGAACCACACCTTTATCGTTAAGTTAAAACATTATTGTCCTGCGATGTATTTTTCTTTAACTGCTTGGGAGCGTGATCACTTAAATAGTATTCTCTTCCCGAAACAGTCTTTATCGTCAGATATAGTTAAAGGAAAGGTTCCGGACCCAGTCCCTGAGATTACAGAATCGATAGATGATCAGGCATTGCCAATTCTTGAGACTGTTTCATCTCACGAGGTGAGTTCCCCTGTTAATCCTGAGATTGCGGATGTGGATGACTCTACCCTTGTTTTGAGTTATGGTGAACCTGTCATTAGAGACCTTTCTTTGGACAAGATGTTATCAGCACTAGTTCCCACTCTTAGAGGGAATTCAAGCCCTATCTCGATACCGACCTACTTGGGGAAGGAACCTATGGTCACACCATTACCTAGTGGTGATTCTAGGGATCCTTCGGGGGATGGGGATTTCAAAGAGACTGACCCTACGTGTTTGCAGGGTTTGGGGTATGAATTATCCCCTATCAAAAAGAGGAGTGCCCGCAAAAAGGCGGGGACAAATAGTTCCTTCTCTGCAAATCATATTTCTTCTAACACTGATCAGGAGGTGCTTAGAGGCATGAAAGCCCTGGCAAGGGATAAATCATGATCCTCCTCTCTCTCAATATTAGAGGGGTAGGAGGACCCCTAAAATTGGCCTCCCTTTGTAGATTTATCTTAAAAACTTCTCCTAGTATAATCTTTCTACAAGAAACTATGGTGGTTGCGGAAAAGGCAAGAAACTTTATGTATAAACTCAAACCTGACTAGATGATTTGTGTAGTAAGTTATGTGGGTACATATGGTGGCCTCCTGGTGTCATGGGATCCAAATTATTTTGACTTAGAGTCTGTCCTAAGTTGCGGTGGTATTTTTTTGTCAAGAACAAGCTTATTGGATAAAATGAAGGTTTATTTCCTAAATGTTTATGACCCCTATCAAGAACGCAAGCTATTCTGGGAAAAAGTGGATGGTAAAGGCTTATTAGCTCATAATGATCTGATAATGGCAGGAGATATGAATTTCACAACTTCTACAGAGGAGGTTTGGGGGGCATCAACTATGGTAGACTCTTTGGCGGCTTTTTTTAAGGCACTTTTTATAAAAAATATGCTAGTGGATGTTGTCCCTGTCGAGGTGGTTCCTACGTGGCGTAATGGTAGGTCTGGTGATGATGGAATTGCAAAAAGAATAGATCGTATCTATGTGGCGGAGGATCTAATCACGCCTTCTATGAGGTATAAGACTTGGGTGGAATATCCCTACCTGTCTGATCACGCTCCAGTCATGGATGATTTTAGGGGCTAAATTTCGCTCATGGGCTAATTTTCCATGGTTTTTCCAAAATCAAGATTCGCTATTTTAAAAATGATTCGCCCAAATTCTATAGGATAAAATTATTTTACCTTAAAAATCGCCAAAATTTTATAAAAACTATATAAAATACTTAGAAATTTG
>ML803183.1:418890-444557 GCA_009831015.1 Picea engelmannii | reverse complement strand
CGTGCATACTCTATTTGTATTCATTGTGTGCTCTTGAGAAGATGACTGTTTTAAAGGATTTGTATTTTTCCAGTAGTTATGAAGACAGAAGGATACGCATGGATATGTTGGAGCTGATCTCGCAGCTCTGTGCACTGAGGCTGCGTTACAGTGCATCAGGAAAAATGGATGTTATTTACTTGGAGACTATCGATGCTGAAACCCTCAATTCTATGTTTGTTACCAATGAGCATTTCCAGACTGCGTTAAGCTCCAGTAACCCATCCGCCCTGCGTGGAATTGTTGTCGAGTGTGCTCCTTTACAAGCCACCAGGTTGTGGAAAGACTTTGCTTGCAAAAGATATTGCTAATGAGTGCCAGGCCAATTTCATTAGCGTAAAAGGTCCAGAATTATTGCCACGCGTATTGCCTTCGTGTCATGAGATTAGGGCATTCAAGAGTCGGTTGCAAACTTAATGGTATCACCTATCTTAAGGGGCGCATAAGCATTCGGTTGCACATGTACTCATGCTTATCAAGAGACACGGGTAAAGGCAATCTTAAATCGATTGGGTATGTAAAACGTGTCTCAAAACCGTTTTGTAACTACCTGTTTATCCAGGGCGTAAAGCCATGCATTATGGGGGGATCTGAAACGTTATATACAGAGCTGTTATGCTCAAGGGAGGGGGATAGACGGAGCATAGGCTAGATAGGAGAATAGAACAGAGATCGAATCTCCAAGCATTTGTATTGTTCTTCTTTTCAATAAAGTAGTTAAGAGTTTCATTGATACGATTTCTGTCATTGTAAGTTTGTTGTTAGTTATATTTAATATGCATTGAGTGAGCCAGTCTGTGGATAGAGGAGGTAGGGCCCCCTTCGATTGAGACAGAGCTGGAGCTGTACGTTTAGTATAGTTTTTTAGATCCAGATTTGAATAATATCTTTCAGCAAAGATTCGATTCCAATCTACATTGCCGTTTTCTCATTGGTTTAATAGAACAGAAGTAGCATTTCATTGGATTGCAATAGAGAGTTTCATTATAAAATAGAAGGTTGCTGAGTTGTGTGGAGTAATAAGTAGCATAAACTTAATTGTTTTCAGTCATCAGTGTGCAGTAGGCATATACAGAATAGTTTTATGAAGTTAGTAGAGAGTAGTGCAGAACAAAGTAGAGTACAATAGCTTCTTCCAACAAGTTTCTTTTAGCAGTTCAGAGATTAGTTTGGCATCCTTTAAACCCCCTCTTTAACCTTGCATTTCCTGTGCTGGTTCCTCTAAGTCTACCTTCCCGGGTTGACAATTAAATGTTGATTCATATGGTATATATTCAGCTCAACAATATTTTTAAATCTCAGTCATATCAATCTCCAATCAAAACTTATGCATCACTCACTTATTAAGTTCTTTTGAAATCAAGTATCAGATCAAAACTCTTCAAATTAAGTATTATATCAATTTCTTCTCCTTATGTTCTTATTTGCACTATGTAAGCTTAATTGAGCTTTTCACACCAATAAGTTCTTAACTTCCTTCCATTTCCAATCAAACTTTATGCATCACTTATCAAGTTCTTTTTAAAATTTGATCAAGTTTTAAAGTTTTTAATGAAGTATTTATCAAATATTCTTTCCATCTACTTTGAGCTGTTTTGTACCTTGGCACAACCCTCTCTGCTTAGCATTATCTTTGAAGTTTTCCACCTTTTTTTTTTTTAATCACTTCATCTTACTTACCTTTATTAATTTCATTTTATTTCATTAATCTTACACACAATAAAAAAATTTAAACACAATGAAAATTTCTTTAAGGAAGGTCTTTTTTTTAATCACTTCATCTTACTCACCCTTATTAATTTCACTTTATTTCATTAATCTTAAACACAATAAAAATTTAAAGAAAGCCTTTGACAGTAAATATTTTGCATTTCAGGTGATTGATAGTGATTTGCATAATTGCTTCTGAATATGCAGTGAATTACATTTTCTTGTAAGGATAACCCCGTCCTGTACATCAACTCTTTTGTTATTATAAATTTTAAATAATAAGAAACTTTACTATTTACACATACTGGCAACACAAGCAAGAAGCACTTTTTTATCCATCTTGCACTGAGTTTATGTATGTTGGCTTAAGCACCATAAACCGGGATAAAGGAGTCAGTTAAAAAAAAAAGTTCCCTCTATCTTGTAACTCTGCATTGCCAACTTTATCGAGGCTATTGGAATTGTTCATTAAGTTTGTTATCTTGGTCGGAAAACCAATATATTAATTAGTTTTTACTTTTATATAAATTTACATTAAAGTTTATTTGAACAGGTTTTTTTTTGGGTTGATATTTAATTAAAGAGAAAAGGGAAGGGAATTATTACCTTTTTTATAAGCCCAATGGTAAAAGTTTATTTGAACAGGTTTTCTTTTGGGTTTATATTTAATTAAAGAGAAAAAGGGAGGGAATTATTACCTTTTTGATAAGTTCAATGGTAAAAGTAGTTAAGATCATTAGAGAATATGCCCTTTTCGGCTAAGTAAAAGTAGTTAAGATCATTAGAGAATATGCCCTTTTCGGCTAAGTTTACTTACATAAAGAATTAAAAAAAAAATAAAAAATGCAACATTTCAAATTATATGGCTCTTGAAACTATATGATTATCATATATATATATATATATATATATATATATATAATTAACCAATCATAAAACAAATATATCCTTCAACAAAGATTAAAAAAGATTGAAAATTAGCCACGATTAAATCATTGAAAATTGTTCTACATTTCGTATCAATTTACACTTTTGGTTATTGAGTTATTGTTTTAATAGAATGTTAATCAACTCTATTAATCTTATAACAAAAATTAGTTTAAGGATTATTTTTTAATATCATGGTGACAATAGATTAACAAAATTGTATGTTTAACATACAATCATATATATTAATAATACTGAGTTGATATGATTTTATAACCTTAGTTGTGATTGAGATTAATATTTTTACATAAATTAAAAAATAAAGTTTGGTAAAATAATAATAATAAAAAAAGGTAAAGTTGTGATTATGATTAATATTTTTACATAAATTAAAAAATAAAATTATTTTGGTAAAATAATAATAAGAAGAAGTAACTGAAATGGTTAATGTTGTATTAGTCTATGTCAATAAATTGATTAAAAATACTATCTATAAATGTGGAAAAACATTCTTTAAATTTTAGACATAATTTTTCTTAAAAACAATAAAAAAATTGTTAAGAAATTATTGATATATATGAAATTTGTTAAATTTGACAAACTTTTAAATTTTTATATTTATTATAGTTAAGCTTGAAAACTTAACACAACAACTCTCAATACATTTTACTCTAAAATTTTATGTGAATATATAAACTTAAATTTAACCCATTTTTAAAATTACAAGTTCTTTCTAATTTGAGTTATTAACCTAACAATACTAAATATATTTTAATCTAAAGTTTTATGTTAATAAGGATATTTTATATATTAATTTTGTGGCCAAATATGTTGTCCATTAAATCATAACTTTAAAATAAATTATTTTATTATAATAAACTTAAATTTAAACTTCTTGTGTAAAGATGATGAATAACAAACACAAATTGATTAGTGATCTAAAACTTAAATTTAAACAATTTTAAAATTCTATATTTATCCTAATTTAAATTTGAGACATTAATATAATTTAAAATTTTTATGATGATGGTGGTGGTTATTAACCTCCACTAAAATCAATTTTGATTTATGACTTTAAGAAAGGTAAGGAGTTGTTTTTTTTTAGAATTTTATTTATGTACTCTAATATCTTTAAGAGAAACATTCCTACATTAGCATAGTTTTGATGAGTTAAAAGGTTAGGAACGTCGGTATTGAAACAAATATTTTGAATTTGTGATTTAATGTGGGTGTACATAGAACATTCTAAGAAAAAGTGTTTTTCATCTTCAACCCTCTCAGTGTCACAAAGATGAAAATTTATTTGGACCCATGACATTTTAGGAATTGTTCAACACCCTATTTCACTATGGAGCTCATGAGAGCTTGTTCTTATTTTAATAATGTTGCTTTTCTTCTTTTCACTACTTAAAATAGAGATATTTTTTATCTTCTAGATTACAAATGTTCAACTCCTTATTGTATCTTTTTATCTTATTTTATAATTCTCTATCGCACCCCAATTTCTAAATTTGGATGTATATATATTTTTAATATCATCGTTATTTTATAGAGTAGCCTCTTCCTTGATTCTCCAATGCTTTAGCCATGACTTGACCTCTTTATGTCCACCCTACTTGAGCCACAAGTGGTTTTGACTGGATTTTGAAGCAATCTTAGGAAGCCTCATGTCTTTCATGTTGTTTATCTTATTCTTGTATATTAGGTATTTAGTCATAGCCCTACTCTCAATGGGGGAGAGCCCCACTTTTATTAAGAGGACGAGATATGGTGTATTCCCTTTAGTCTTAAGATTATAAGTTATAGAACCCTTTTGGATTTGCTCTATCTTTCTCCACAATTCTAATTCTCTATCACACCCCAATTTCTCCCTAAATTTAGATATATATATATATTTTTAATATCATCATTATTTTATAGAGTAGCCTATTCCTTGATTCTCTAATGATTTGGCCAAGACTTGACATCTTTATGTCCACCCTACTTGAGCTGCATGTGGTTTTGACTGGATTTTGAAGCAATCTTAAGAAGCCTCATGTCTTTCATGTTGTTTATCTTATTCTTGTATATTAGGTATCTAGTCATAGTCACACTCTCAATAGGGGAAAGCCCCACTTCTATTAAGATGACGAGATATGGTGTATTTCCTTTAACCTTAAGATTATAAGTTATGGAATGCTTTTGGATTTGCTCTATCTTTCTCCACAATTCTCTAGAGATGTCACAACCAATGTTTTTTAAGAGAAATATCACCAATTTCGCTAAATTTTTTATTTTTCATATTTTCATTAAAAATAAAAAAACTTGTAGCCTAATTTATGATTATAGTTATGCATACATATATATATATATTTTTGTCTAAATATAAACATTTTCCATGAACATATAATAGGTTTTTTAATATTTGTGCAAAAATCAATGATTATGCATCCCAATTTTTTGGCAATATTGACTATATATGATGATTAGTTAATAGAAAATACTCTTGGAAAACAATGAATTCTCAATTGAAGTCATATAAATTTATGTAGAAAAGTTTTTAATAATTCTATTATTTTTTTTACATCTTTGATATGTAGGTGATATATCATGTTGTATATTAGTATGTAGGATTTTTTCCATGTATTTTTAAATATATTTTCCTTTGCCATTTCTTTTTGTTGTAAGTTCCTTTTAATTGATATGAAAGTTTATTTTTTTCTCTAAATATTCTACTATGAGATTTTGTTGTTAATGATTGTCAATGGTGTGTGCATGTGACACTAATGGAATGGTGTTGTTGTCAAATTTTAAATGTAGTATCAAGTAATCAATTGGTTATCGCCTAAGATAAATGATATAACTTTCTTACAAATATAGTTTGAACGCCAAATGGTTTGATAAGTTATGACTTATGTGGTTTGAAAAAAGAAACATTGGTTGTGGCCCTAAACTTCACAACTATAAAATATAATAAGAGTGACAAGAGTCTCAAAAAAGATTTTCTTCTTATCCAAGAACCAAAATTCCATCAATTTACAACTATTTTCAAAACCATAATAAGTTTTCCACCTCTACTTATCATTTTCTAATTATTATAGTCATCCATATATAAACTTATTATTATTTTTAAAAATTATCACTTTAAAAACACAATGAATTATTTAAAATTAAAAGATAATAACATTTAATGAAACTCCCTTTTTATTGCCATATGCTCCTACCCATTCCTTTTCAACATCATGACATTACTCAAATAAAGCTTCATAACCATAATATAGGTTAATAATTTCTATATAATACTCTATGTTTTATTAATATTATCACAATAAATATTGTCTAAACTTTCTATAATACTTTATGTTTTATTAATATTATCATAATAAATATTGTCTAAATTTTTAGGTTTTGGTATTTTTTTATCAAAATTTCATCATATAAATCTAACTAAAATTTTATTTTTTTAAATAATAAATTTATTAATATTATTGTATTAATAATAAAATAAATAATTATATATATAATTGAAAAAAATTACATATAAATTTATTTTATATATATATATATATATATATATATATATATATATATATATATATATATATTTAAAAAAATAAATAACTATTTATTTTAATTTTTAAATTTAAATATTATACAAAATTCAAAATATAAAACTATCTTATTTTATATCAGTGATAATTTTGGATCTTAATCATGAGATAGTAGTCATGTTATTAATATAATGGTTCACTAGTTATGTGATCAATATAACTTCTTGCTTAACCTCCTTCTCTTTTATGGAATGTGTTATGTGAGTGAGTATTTGTAAATAATAAAATAAAATATAAACTATATACACTATGTTAGGTGATGTTACGTGCTTCTTTTGGTGATTTTGACTAACTTTTGCAATTATAAAACCTATCTCTCCCTGTTATCACATAAACTTGTCAAAACCTTCAGGGTTTGTGGTTTCTACCTAAGTTTGTATTTTTGCTTGTCTCTCCTCCTTTTGCAAACTCGCATTGTAAGTTTTTCCTCTTGACTTGTAGTTTTTCTTCTGTCTTCCTTTGTACATTTGATTGACTTATTTTCTCTAAGATCGATCACTTTTCTCTTGACCTCTGTTACTAATCATTTTTTTTCCCGAGCCCTCAGTCATTCGTCCAGGTAATTGTTCACATAAACCACAACCATAAGCACAAGTGCAACACTTAGAGCGGGCTGGTATGGACTTAAAACAAGCGAGCGAGAAAGATCAGCTTTCAACGACAAAGATCCATCAGGAAGATCAGATCGACGACCATCGGGTGATCGGGATCATAGAGTTGCACGAAGTATAGTGTCAGAGTTTTGAAATCATGAGGCCAATCCTAGCCGTTGATCATGGGAAGGACACGTGGCGCAAGATTAACATTTTGCTGACTCACAGAATGGAGCAGTCAAAGGGTAGATTCATGAGGATTCGCGAAATGAAAAATCACGAGATGATTTGAGTCATTCATTTTAGTACATGTGGTGCACAATTAGCAATTTCGTGGTTTCGCGAGATGGAGCGGTCAAAGAGCAGAGTCTTTAGAACTCGCGGAATGCGAAATAGCAAAAAGATCATAGCCGTTGATCAAAAGAGAGATCTAGATCGTCGAAATCCATGTCTAGGCGCGCAGGTGAAGATCAAATATGGATTGTTAGAACCGAGCGCGTGAAGGGAGATCTGGACCGTTCGGACAAAGGTAGATCAGGGCCGTCCGATGCAAGGGGACACGTGTCACTCGATCCAAGCAATTGTGATTTCGCGACTCAGAGATTTCTGTATGGAAAACAGTGCAAACTTGTGAAACACAAAGTTGTGAAATGATCTAAGCTATCCAACTAGGGGAGCACGTGGCAACAGATAAGCGAAATTGCGATTTCGCGTTTCAGAGGTTTCAACATGGAGCAAGGCATGAAGCCCCAAGTCCCAAAATGCCGATGTTAATCAAGGTCGTCAGATGCAAAGGGATGCATGCCATTCGATTCGTTGATCTAAAGCACCAAAGCTGGGCTGTTGATAAGGAAGACTCATCTCAGATCACAAGAACAATGGTCACGCTCCATTGCGGGGTCAGAAGGTGCGCACGTTTTAAAATTTCAAGGGTGGGTCGCAATCGGAACGGTGGTTTTTGGAAAAGGACACGTGGCGATTCATGGTGAATTGTGGGGACAAAAGCAATTTTCTTTAAAACCACCCTTGGTCGAGCCTCCAATCGCGCAGTTGCGTAGGGTCACGACCCTAGGTCACATTGAATATGGGGCGATGGAAAGGACCTGCGCAAAAGGCTGAAGTGCTCGAGTTGGTCTTAGAGAAATATCTGCGTGGCCTCGAGGCGCCATAATTGACTCGAAGGAGTCGTGAGCTCGCCTGGAATGTTCAGGAGTGCCAGGTCTTTTCTCGATCTCGATGAAAGTAGTTAATGAAAGTACAGGGGTGGTTGGAACCTCATTTCATTCCATAAATGGAAAGCATGGAAGAATTGGCCGTGGAGACAAACTGTCAACCTAAAGTCCCCCTATCAACATATTTTTCTGCAAATCCCATACTAATATGATCTTGCGTCTGACATAAGAATGAAAGTGCAACTTGACATAAGAAAATTTAGACAGTAAGCCTTAAATGCAGTGACCAGAGCATGCTCCTGGTGGGAGCTAGTAGTTCCGAGTATAAATAGTTAGTTTTGATATTGTTTTATGGTTGATGGTTGAGCTAGGCTCCCTTATTGTAAAGTTTTAATGAAGCTTTGGTTCTTCTGGTTATGTATCTGTATTTTAGACTTCTTGTTTAATTTAAGTCAACTTCTTTTCATATCTCTATAAACAACTGTGTTAGAACACTCGGGCATGGAGGATCCAGTCGAGGGTAGTTATGTTTTTGTGATGTAGGTTTGATCACAGTGACATCGCGACCAATTTTAATTAGTTTCTGTGTTGTCTTTTCCCTCCAACGCTGAATGACTCAAGCATGGATGATCCATTCGGGTTGTTGTTATTGAATTGTGATGTATGTTTGATTTCAGTTCAGTGATAATTTCATCTAGTTCCTTAAAACTTTGAACCAAGAGGATCTTGTCTTCTGAGTTTTTCCTCTTTAGGCTGCTGGCAAACCAGATGTCCAGAGCAGACCTCTTCACTCTCCTCAAGTTATTCCCCCTACTCACCTTTATTACAACTTACTGACCGAAGTTAGATCAAGACCTCATTTTCTTATGCATACCAGCCTAGTTTTCTGAGTTAAAGTGACATAATCTTGAGGCTGCGTCCATTAGACCACCCTTAAATTTATTCATTGTGACATATAAATTGATGGGTATTGGGCTTACCTCTGCCGCAATACAGAGGTGACTTCCAGTGCTAACATTTCTGGCGTCGCTGTCGGGGAAAAATTGAAGATTTTCCCTGGGTAGAATGACAACAAATTTCTGATTCTGAAGGTGCATTAGACATCGAAACCTTTGAAGATTGCACTTGCACCTAACGAATCCACTAAGGCGACTCCATTGTCTCGACTCCACTGTTGCAGTGTGGATGCTTTTGGCCACACCTGGTAACCCCTAGGAGAAACACAACGATCAAATCTAGTCTTTGATGGTGAACAAAGACCAGACACACTCATGTTGCATATCTTTCACTTGGCGACTCCACTGTTACGAATCCACTATTTCAGCTGACTCAAAGAGGATTATTTAAGAGTAGGAAAGCTTTCTCAAAAGGTTTTCTGCTGCTGTCCCAAATTGAAAAGCTCTCTGGGAGAACAATTATGACTAGATCTGGTCTTTGATGGTGAACAAAGACCAAACACTTTCAGGCTACGCATCATTCACCCGGCGACTCCATGATTAAAGAACCTGATAGAGACTCCACTGGTTTGAAATGGACAAGATCTTAGCTTAGAGGTTTTCTTTATGTGATTTTTCAAAAATAGTTGGTTTCCCTAACCCACTACCTAGTAGAGATGAATGGGAAATTCACTTTTCTAAATTTCAAGGAGAAGAGTGGGAAGTACCAGTTGAACATTTTCTGAACTTTCATGTTTTTATTCATCGACTTCATATAGTGCATGAAGATGTTCAAATTAAGATTTTCAAGTACTCATTACAGGGGATTGCTCATGATTGGTGTCGATCTCTTCCTATTGCAAGCATCATCTCTATGACAAGTTTTCATGCAACTTTCATTTCGTTTTGTAAGGATTATTTTTCAGCTGAGTATCTTTATGAAAATTGTTGTGATGAGTTTTCTTTGCTTTATAAATATTTTGCTTATCACAAATACCATATTTATGATGAAGTTGTTATTGTGGAAGAAAGCATTTGTCGTGAAGAGCATGAGGTGTTGAATGATATTCATTATGATAGAAATAATATAGAAACATCTGGCATCATATCAAATGTATTTGTTGTTTTAAGAATTCATGAAGATCAACATGTCTCTTCTGAATATCCCAATGTCGAAGAGCAAGTGTATTCTGCAAAAGATTTTTCTCCTGACTATGAAACTAAGATAGATGGAAAGCTAGCAACAAAAGATAGGGAAGATTCCTCTATGTTTTTTCCTAGTTTTTCAGAGTCAAAGGCATAGTTTGTTTGCTGCTCTTATAAAGGAGATGCAAAGGATATCCTGGTCCTCGAAACAGACGCTCTTGGAAGCCCTACTTATGAAAAAGAAGTGATTTCGGATATTGGCCGAGAAAAAAAAACTTGCGATAGATATCCCAACGAAGATGACGAAGAGCAAAGCTCTCCCGCGGTTCCTGTTTATTATGATTGTGAATCTGATCCTTGGGAAAGCCATGAAGGAGAAAGGAGGAGCCAAATGAGAAGATATCACCTGGTACCAGCCAACCCGTGTATGACAGCTTTGAATTAGATTATGAGTTGGATATGAAGGATTTCCAAGAGCATGCAACAAAACCTTTTCCTTTATACATTGAAGTAAAACATTGTGTGGAAATCAGTCATCCTGGGCCTGCAGAAGACCAAGAGTAGAGCTTTCCCATGGGTCCTGCTTATAATGATTATGACTCTGACCCTTGGGAGAGCCATGAAAAAGAAGAGAGAGAGCCAAATGAGCAGTTTATATCCTTCTCTGAGCCTGTGAGTGAGAAACCATCACCTGGGATTAGTCAACCTACATCAACCGTTCACTCACCTACGCTTGCCAGAGACATTCAGCCATGTGTGAACAACTGTGGGATAGAGCATGTTTCTGCCACCAGCCCAGTAAATTTTCTCACTCATTCTATGAGCCTGTAGGGGAATACATGGAGTTGCTTTTCCTCCATGATTTGAAGCCTCCAAGTATTATAACACCATTGCCATCTGGAGGAAATATGAAGGATGTAATCGTCCTGCTATCACGGTTGCATCATCTGCTATCAATCACTGATAGAGTAAAAGAGCTTCCAGTTAGGAAGTTACTTGAATGGCTATGGTGGAAGTTTGCTTTCACCTAGCGCTTTGTAAAAATCAATTAGTCTAGGAATGTACATAAATAAGATCCTCTTGGAGCCCATGTATTTTTCTTTCGTTTTTAGGATAGTGTGCTTGTCGGCCTTTAATCCTCAACAAGATGTTTTTTGAGCATGACTCCATAGCCCAACAAAAGGCGAGTGAAACTACAAAGGAGTTCTTAGAGCCTCGCAAGGAGGAATCTATCCCCAATGGAGCCTAATGTTATCACATAAACTTGTCAATACCTTAAGGGTTTGTGGTTTCTACCTAAGTCTGTATTTTTGCTTGTCTCTCCTCCTTTTGCAGACTCGATTGTAAGTTTTTCCTCTCAGCTTGTAGTTTTTCTTCTGTCTGCCTTCATCCATTTGATTGACCCATTTTTTCTAAGAACGATCACTTCTCTCTTGACCTCTGTCACTGATCATTTGTTTTCCCGAGCCCTCAGTGAGTCGTCCAGGTAATTGTTCATAGAAACCACAACCATAAACACAAGTGCAAAACTTAGAGCGGGCTGGTATGGACTTAAATCAAGTGAGCGAGCAAGATCAACTTTCAATGGCAGAGATCCATCAGGCAGATAAGATTGACGACCATCGGGCGATCGAGATCATAGAGTTGCACGAAGTATAGCGTTAGAGTTCTAAAATCGCAAGGCCAATCCTAGCCGTTGATCCTGGGAAGGACATGTGGCGCAAGATTATCATTTCGCTAACTCATAGAATGGAGCAGTCATAGGGTAGATTCATGAGGATTCATGAAATGCGAAATCGTGAGATGATATGAGTCATTGATTTCAGGATATGTGGGGCACGATTAGCAATTTCATGGTTTCGTGAGATGGAGCGGTCAAAGAGCAGAGTCTTTAGAACTCGCAGAATGCGAAATAGAAAAAATATCGCAATCGTTGATCAAAAGAGAGATCTGGACCGTCAAAATCCACGTCTAGGTGCATAGGTGAAGATCAAATCTGGACCGTTAGATCCGAGTGCGTGAAGGGAGATCTGGACCATTGGGACAAAGGTAGATCAGGGCCTTCTGATGCAAGGGGACACGTGTCGCTCGATCCAAGAAATCATGATTTCGTGACTCAGATATTTTAGCAAGGAACATAGTGCAAACTCGTCAAATGCAAAGTCACGAAATGATTAGAGTCGTCCAACTAGGGGAGCACGTGGCAGCAGATAAGAGAAATTACGATTTTTCATTTTGGAGGTTTCAGCATGGAGCAGGGCGCGAAGCCCCAAGTCCCGAAATGCCGATGTTAATCAGGGTCATCCGATGCAAAGGGATGTGTGTCATCCGATCCATTGATCTAAAGTGCTAGAGCTGGGCCATTGATCAGGAAGCCTCATCTCAAGTCACAAGATCAACGGTCACGCTCCATTGCGGGGTCGAAAGGTGCACACATTTTAAAATTTCAAGGGCGGGCCGCAATCAAAACCATGGTTTTTGGAAAAGGACGCGTGGCGATTCATGGTGAATTGCGGGGACAAAAGCGGTTTACTTTCAAACCACCCTTGGTCATGCCTGCAATCATGAAATTGCATAGGGTCACGACCCTATGTCACATTGAATATGGGGCGATGGAAAGGAACCGCGCAAAAGGCTGAAGCACCAGAGTTGGTCACAGAGAAATATCTGCATGGCCTCGAGGCGCCATAATTGACTCGAAGGAGTCTTGAGCTCGCCTGGAACATTCAAGAGTGTCAGGTATTTTCTTGATCCTGATGAAAGTAGTTAATGAAAGTAGAGGGGTGGTTGGAACCTCATTTCGTCCCATAAATCAAAAGCATGGAAGAATTGGCCGTGGAGACAGACTATCAACCCAAAGTTCCCCTGTCAGCATATTTTCCTGCAAAGCCCATACTGATCTGATCTTACATCTGACAGAAGAATGCAAGTGCAGCTTGACAGAAGAAAATGTAGACGCTAAGCCTTAAATGCAGTGACCAGAGCACTCTCCTAGTGGGATCTAGTAGTTCTGAGTATAAATATTTAGTTTTGATATTTTGTTATGGTCAATGGTTGAGCTAGGATCCCATATTGTAAAGTTTTAATGAAGCTTTGGTTCTTCTGGTTATGTATCTATATTTGAGACTTCTTTTTTAATGTAAGTCAACTTCTTTTCATATCTCTGTAAATAGCTGTGTTAGAACACTCAGGCATGGAGGATCTAGTCGAGGGTAGTTATGTTTTTGTGATGTAGGTTTGATCACAGTGACATAGCGACTAGTTTTAATCAGTTTCTGTGTTGTCTTTTCCCTCCAACGCTGAATGACTCAGGCAAGGATGATCCAGTCAGGTTGTTGTTATTGAATGGTGATGTATGTTTGATTTCATTTCAGTGATAATTTCATTCAGTTCCTTAAAAAATTTGAACCAAGAGGATCTTGTCTTATGAGTTTTTCCTCTTTAGGTTGCTGGCAGGCCGGATGTCCATAACAGACCTCTTCACTCTCCTCAAGCTCTTCCCCCTACTCACCTTTATTACATATTACTGACTGAAGTTATATCAAGAACTCATCTGCTTATGCATACCAACCCAGTTTTATGAGTTAAAGCGACATAATCCTGAGGTTGCGTCCATTAGATCACCCTTAAATTTATTCATTGTGACATATAAACTGATGGGTACTGGGCTTACCTCTTTCGTAATCCAGAGGTGACTTCCAGTGCTAACACTCCCTTCCTCTCTTATGTGTATATTTATTTTTCTTGCCACACTATGAAAACAATTGTTTCTTATGCATATTTATTTTCATATGTTATGATACTATCTATTTTTATTGCCACATTATGAAAACAATTGTTTTACTATCTATTTTTATTGCCATATTATGAAAACAATTGTTTTAAATATATATTGATTTAGTAGATTAGTATTTTACAAAATATTGATATTTAAACTTCATGTATTTTACATGCAAAAGGAAAGACTTTATGGGCAAATCATTAGGGGTGTTTGTGATCATGTACCCATGCATAACTACAAACAATAATAGGATTATAGTCCTAAAATTTACGATTATAAAAGACAAGTACGACATTGGCATGCGCTATACCTGCCGCACAAATTCTGTAAGATGGGCCCCACTTTTGACAGTATACATTTGCAAGATGGGCCCCACTTTTGACAATATACATTAAAAAACAAGAAATATTTATTACAATGACATTGGGGGAAGTGAAAGAAGCAATAAGACTTCAAAGTCTTTGGCCAATAAGATATCAGATAAATGAGATTTAAAATTTAAAATAAATCATTATTTTTTTAAACTTTAGATAAAGGGGTGTATATTTTATGGTCAACCACGAACTAATAGAAAGTCAAGCCTAACTCAAAGCTATATACCATGCCTATCGGCAGGTATAATAATAAGAGTGATAAGAGTTTCAAAAAGGGGTTTCTTCTTATTTAAAACCCAAAATTCAATCGATTTACTATTGTTTTCAAGACCATAATAAGTTTTTCACCCTCTACTTATCATTTTCTCAATATTATAGTCATCATATATAAACTTATTATTATTTTTAAAAGTTATCACTTTAACAACACAATGCATTATTTAAAATTAAAAGACAATAAAATTTAATGAAACTCCCTTTTTATTGCCACTTTTTTCAACCTCATGACATGTCTCTGAATAAAGCTTCATAACCACAATACATGTTAATAATTTCTATATAATACTCTATGTTGTATTAATATTATCATAATAATTATTGTCTAAACTTTTTACGTTTTGGCATTTTTGGCTTGAATTCGACCATATATATCTAGATGAAATTGTAATTTTTTGTTGTTTAAATTGCATTTTTTAATGCATAAATGAATTCGGAATGTTGAAAAACCGCTGAGGAATTAGTATTATACAAACTTAACCATCAAAATATGTAGATTCAACAATTGCTTTCTAGATAGACAAAACTTAGAATGTTTAGACTACTAATAAATATATATAATCGAAAAACAATTGTATACAAATTTATTGATATATATATATATATATATATATATATATTTTAAAAAATAAATGGTATTTTATTTTAATTTTAAATTTAACTATGACACAAAATTCAAAACTTACATCTATTTTATTCTATATGTGATACCTTTTTATCTATCTTATTAGTCCCCGCCGAAGGCATAAAGGGACTATATCGATCAATAGTTTGTTGACTTTATATTAGTTTGTTGTTTGACTACAAATTTTTGCATACTTTTTAATGTTCAACATAGAGAACTAGAAGCATTATTTTTTATATAATAAAAAAAACTATATATGTTATGATCTGATTGGATGATAGATTTGAGGTCTTATTGCCAGCTTTGCTATTCCCAATGAATAATCTGTTGCCATATCCAAAGTTTTATCATGTACGATACTTTTTTTATTTGTACTAATCATATTGAAATGTTTAGATATGCAAGGTTTATATGATCGATAATTCCAAATTTTATAAGCTTCTATTGTGATTTATTTTTTTATTTGTTCTATTATTATTACTCCTTTGTATTTGTATTGAAATGTATTGACACTTTTTTTGAGGTGCTTGAATAGGCCTGGCTTGACAACTTAAATGTTTACATGATGCAAGGTCCTCAAATAGGCCCGACAACTTAAATGTTTGCATACTGCGAGGCCCTTAGACAACATGACATCCTTAAATGTTTATCTAAATAGGCTTCTCGAAGTACATTTTTCCTCGAAATTTTCCATACAGTGCTGCAGTGAATTTGGACAATATTGTTGTCCACTTCCAGTTGAATAGACATTGTATGTTTCAAACTTCTTCTAGGCTTAGAATGCAATTTTGTCATCGTTGAAGCTACATACATTGTTTACTGGTTCGGTGGGTGCTTCTTCTTCGCTGGTTCATCGATTGCTTCTTGTTGTCGTTGTTTGGTTCACAATTCAACTTGCGCTTCTATCTTTCATTGTTTCAGAGTAAGTTTCCATGCCATAATTTCATTTTCTATTCCTTCTTTGCTGTTCAGTGTTTGCAGTTTGCAAGTAAGATTTTTTTCTTGTTTCTACTGGCATTCTCGTCGTATGTTTCTGGTTCCTTCTTTTCTTTGGTTGTAGTTTCGTAATCATTGGAGATACATATGTTGTTTACTGGTTTGGTGGTTGTTTCTTGTTCGCTGGTTCGTTGGTTCATCGGTTGCTGGTTGTTTTTGTTTGGCTGAAGTTTACGATTTTGGGGCCCTGGGGTTGCAGTTGGGCTTGTTCGTGATTTCTCGCTAGTTTGGTGCTTGCTGTTTTCTTTTGTTTACTTCGGCTTTGCAGGGTTGGGGTCCTGCGCCGACACTTGGAGCTATATTTTATTATTATTATTATTATTATTATTATTATTGGGCGCTTTATGGTGTTCAGACCCTGCACCCATGAGTGGACATGCGGTTGTGTTATTTTTCATCTCTGGCGAGGTCTAGATCTATTATACTATACAAGTTTGATGATACTTTAGTGTTGACATGATAAAAAATAGTGGCATAAAAAATAATTGGACAACTACATGTGCAATTGCAATATCCGTTGTTTTTTTGTTAAAATAAAACATGTGCAAGCTGCACTTATAAACCATGTATGGTGGAATGTGCCCATATCGAAATACATGTTCTTTATCCTCTACACAGATTGGTGTGACCACGATACAATTTGTCTTGTACTTGAGATATGATATGTACAACAAAGAGAGTGAAAAATTATATTTCCATGTCTGGAAGCATATATGGATACTTTGCCACGAAAAACCAAAATCATTTGGCTATGGTGATGCACTTTCTTAATATTTTTTGGCTTGTAATATATTTTGGGCAGGGAAAAAGTTTATATATTTACAACCATGGATGGAGAAAAGAAAAGGTTCATGTTTCTGCTTATCTTTTATTCTCTTCATTGATTGTCATTTACTGTATGTACATATTACTTATTCTTAGGTGCATACCAACTTCCATTCATGTTCATTGTGTTTTGTGTGTTCCCACATTCAAACAAACAGAGTAGATGGAGAAAACGACGGAGTCTTGACTGCAGTGGTTGAAGAGGAGATACAAAAGTGCATGCTTGTACTGTTATTTCATATTCGATTGTTTTGTATTTCATTTATTGTTTCTATGTGTGTTCACCTAGTTTATTGTATGTAGATGTTGAATGCCTTCCTACATGATAACTTATCCTCATTACATGTCTTCCTGCATACTAACTGTAGTGTACCTTTTTTCTTACCAAGGCTTTTAGCGCACTGTGTAACAATCTGTATACACTTGCAGCGGATTTACATAACACATATAGTCCAATATATATTCCACATGCATTTAACAGTAATTAAACACGTTTAAGTCTCAGAGTAAAACATATAATTTTACTGCTACGATTAAACAATCCATAACATTCCATAATAATTCATATACACAGCAGAATCATGATAATATGTACAACACAATCATGTGGAAATGTGATAAGAACATAATTAGATACTTATCTTGTAGCAGTGGAGAAATCCACCAACCAAATGTAGGCCTTCCACGAACCTCCCAGCCATAGACCGCACTTCTCCTCAACTCAACAGTGGATCACCCCCGAGCTGGGACTGAGCTCCACCCCAGGGAAAGGAATCCTAGGCTAGGCTGAGGTTACAGGGAAAACAACACCATAATATCTGGAAGGATTCTTCCCAAAGATGCCATCTTACGCCCACTACTGCCAGACTCTCATTCCCCACATGCCTGTTCCGCCCGGCAGTATACACCTTCACACGCACAGTCCATCGGTGCTAACCTCCCTCTCTGGGACTCGACAACAGGCTAGATCAGGAAGTCTCAGAGCCTGTAGCTGGTGCTGGGCACTCTCTGGAAGAAACCACTTCCCAACAAAATCTTTCACCTGGAAAGAGTTGCTCACAGGCCAACAAGCCTCACGCAGTCCAGAACTGCGTGCCACAACAAACACAGGGAAAACAGATACAGGCTTCCCAAGAACTGGTTCAACAGCCACAGGATATTCTCATGGTCAAGATTTCTGAACAGGGTTCCACGCACAAGATCGCTCATCTTTTCCTGGGCAAACAGAGACTCTTTCCCGAAATTGACATGGACATTTCATTCAGGAAATACACACACTGGTTTTCTCTCACAGACAGAATCCACGGCTCTGAACAAGGGTAAACACGCATTCTTCAGCACCTAACACAGGCTTCCTCTCTGTAACATACATACACGAGGTATCTTGCAGACTGGCTCCCCGGCTCCTGCTCAGGGCAGTCGGGTCGAATGGAATGCGAGCGATTCCCCCCCCCAAGGCTGTTCCTTTCTGTTTTATTTGCATGCGTCAGGGTGGACATTTGTCACCCTGGGAACTGCATGCGTTCCATCCGCCTGCCTCCCTGTACACGCCTTTCCTTTTTGCTAGGAACTTAGGATAAAATAATATGCACATGGATTTTTTTAGGAAATAATATTAAAATATTATTCCAGGCCTAAGCCCCTAGGCTTAACACTCAACCCCTTTCCCACCTTCCAGCCCCTAGTTCCTTGTCCACTCTGTGGACGCTCAGTCCCCCTTCACTCATTCATCGTGGTCGGTCTGCACCTGGCGGTGTTTATATTTTTATTAATCATTCTACATACATACATGTACATCATCAGGCTCCTGGCCTTCAACACTTAGGCTCCATGGCCTAACAAACACATAAGCCTACCAGCTTATACAAAACATGGCTCACCATCCTATAGACATGTTTACAATTCATTTCATATATCATGATTTGCAACGGGGCTCGGCCTTGGGGACACTACACTAACTTCCTTGATGTCCATTGTATTTTTCCTGCATTTCTACATTTAAACAAACATAATCTATGGAGAGGACGATGGAATCTTTGGTGCGAATGTAGATGAGGAGTTACATAGGTGCATATATGTACTCTTATTCCATATTTCACTGTTGAGTATTTTAGTTATTGTCTGTGTATTTGTTGTGCTTGTTCCATTGCTTTGCACCTTTTTTTTTTTTTACCCCCCTGTATGTATATGCTATGTATCTTTCTCCTTATTATCATGTGAATCATATTCTATTTGCTGTTACATTGAAATAAAAAGAACTATTTTTGTTTCTTTTACATGTCTTTCTTCATACTAACTTGCCTTCATGTCCATTGTATATTCGACATTGCTACCTTGAAAGAAATAGGTTGGTTGGAAAGGAAGATGAATTCTTCTATGCAACAACATAGGGTTCTGTGGTACAATTTTTGAAAAGGTATACCAACCGTGCTAGTAAATTAAATAGCTCTTCCACTTTTTCCATTTTCTATTATCCCTTTTTCTTTCTAATAGCTCTTCTTAGTGGTCTTTCTGAAAATGCCTTGGTGTGCGGGTTGGCGGATTCACAGGTTCACATTTATGGTCATGCTTCTACCTTATTCCATAGTTACCCACTTTGTCGATTGTGGGTGCCGGGTTGGCGGGTTCAATATTTCTCCCCTGGATTCTGGGGTTCCACAATATACAGATTGGTCGTCGTGCCTCGCCATGATGCTCTATTTACTATTACACATTTTTCGAGTAAAAAAACAGAGGCATAGAATTTGACCCTCGAGTCCTCATGTTTCCTGAGTATCCCTTGACACCCTATTTTGTATTCCATCTCCTTCCACCCTGCATGTGACATTAAGAACTATTATGGACAATATACAATGCATATGCTTGTTTAGTCTTTCTGATGTTCATCTACACATGATTGCATCAGAAAAAGTTGGACTAGTGACATGGCCATTGGAAGTCATTCATCCTAGACATCAGCAGACCGACAAGGCCAAAGGTAAATATGCATACATTCTATTCCTAGTATTTTTACCAAACAAATATCCTCAACTATTTATTCATTTATGGCATGGTGAATTTGCTTATATCATCTGCAATACATGCTTTGCAGTTCACAAGAAGTATCAACAAGTAAAAGCGAGACGCCGAACATAGTGCAGGTTCCACAGACTAAGAGGTGCGGTTACAAAACTATGGATCCATAATTCATCGAAGCTACGCGTCTACAAATTTATGCTAGGAAAAAAAGAAAACAAAAAAATAATGCAAACTACCATTCACTTTACTTTTCCTGTTCAAAAATTGTCACCAGGTCTAGACTTGTAACACCCAAAGTACTATCAATAGAGGACTTGAACAGCCGCCGAACTGGACAAGTGTTCACCAGGGACATAATGGTCGTCTATAACACCTACTTAGACAAGGAAAAAAAAACTAGATCCATTATGCGTGATGACATGACAAACAAGGAGGCCATGATGACAGTCACACTAACTATTCCTACACAACTTGTCCAGAAACATGCATAAAAGATATTGCCGGGTAATGGGATATCCGTTAAAAATTTTAATATATTTCCCAAAACAGTATATGACCATGGTGACTGTGATCATATTATTTCTCTCAATGAGACAAGTATTGTGGAAAAAATTCCCTCTGTTTGTTCAGAATATCGTTTCGTCCGAGACACAACTATCAGCCAACTTGCACAGAGCAATGGCATTTACCCAATCAAAACCGTTGGCGCAACTGTCACACTGGCGAGAAAAATTGGATCACAACACATTCTCCATATAAAATATGGAGAGTCAGACATCGACAAGGAAATGGTACCATTCTCCATATCCAATTTTGTCCTTTACTTTCACATGTGCATGTATCTCGGTTAAGTTACACAAATATTGCACTGTTCCATGTTGCAGCTGCAATTGTTCAATACCTATTCAAATTTGTTTTCATCAATGGAACACCAATTGCATAAAGGGAAATTTCCACTTATGATCTTCAAAAATATAACAAAGAAAAGGGATGTTAGAGAAAGAATCTTTCACACAACCCAAGCAACATTTGTAACAGAGTTGCGAACAGACATAGTACAGGATCCGAAGAAACTAACCAGCTCTACAACTGTTGTGCATATACATCTACATAATCATCCTCGCTTTTCTCATACAAATAACATTCACCAATTTTTTGTGGTTTATTTATTTTTTTTTTTTTGGGGGGGGGTGTACAGTTGTGTATTATATTGTTCAGTGTATTAATTCCTATGCTCGTGTTTCCAGGTTGAAGGTGTTTAGGTTGCAGCAAATGCATACTCGACCCCCTTTGAGCTTGTATGTGCGAAATGAAACTCTCCTACTTTTGCTTCCGCTTTGATAAGTTATGATACGATTGATTGTTTGTGATGAAGTGAAAAATGTCCATATATATGGACATTGCCTCAATGCTTCCATCCAAACTGTGGGCAACACAACCGTGCATTGTATAGTTAGGCAGCCTCTATTACAAGATGTGCTTCCTAGGTTAGCAGAATTGTCATATGAAGCATACCTATAGAAAAAGGAAAGCAGTGTCTACATACTGCGCGACTTTAGGATACACAACAAATTTACGTTAAATGAGGACAATGCAATATTGCATATCGACTGAAGAAAAAAAGAAGAAGAAAAAAATCATGTCAAGCTTTGGCAGGAAACAAAAATATCTCATGTGTCTCTGTAATATTTCTTCAAAACCTAGATGAATGTTCGTTGGACTCGATTACTTGAGAATCTAATTACAAATGCAATCGATGTTGTTATTTTGATATTTTCTTGCATCTCCCAGTAAGAATTTTGCAATGTGTCTCTGCAATATTTCTTCAACACCTAGATGAATGTTTGTCGGACTCGAGTACTTGAGAATCTAATTACAAATGCAATCGATGTTGTTATTTTTATGTTTTCTTGCATCTCCCAGTAAGAATTTTGCAATGTGTCTCTGCAATATTTCTTCAACACCTACATGAATGTTCGTCGGACTCAAGTACTTGAGAATCTAATTACAAATTCAATCGATGTTGTTATTCTGATGTTTTCTTGTGTCTCCCAGTGATGATTTTTCATATTTGTTTTGGTGTGCAAATAAAAGAAAAAAAAAAACATGGTGGGTGGCTGTTTCTTTGATGGAGGATCCTGCACGTTTTTTGGGTGCCAAAGTTTGACAATTGTTTTTCAACTATTTAGCCATGACAAGATTTCTGCAATTTCTTTCGGGTGCCCGAATAAAATAAATTTTTTTCTCCAATTATACATTTATGGTATGGTATCTGCATTTTCTCGATGCCCTAATTGAAAAATAAAAAGGAACTCGGCATGGATTGAAACATCAACTTGAGATATTCATATCTCTCTCTAGAGATTGCACACGCATAAGATTGTTCGGTCCAAAAATGATATCAAATTGTTTGATGCAAAGGTCAATGCATGTTGCTCTACAGAACCTTGTGGGATCTTGCTTGCGGCCTGTTTGGAGTTTACTTGGTTCTTAGTTGTATGCTTCATCTATCAATTTGTATATCACAAAACTCCGAGTGTTGTTTGGAGGACACAAAATAATAGAATTGCAATTTTTTTGCCAGCCAACCCGCAAGTCCGCTTGTCAATTTGTATAACGCATAACTCTGGGTGTTGTTTGTAGGACACAAAACTATAGAGGACATGATTTGCCCTTTAATATAACATCTGTGACGCAAATGTGGTATGTGGCTCATTTTAGCACTTTTCCTTGATTGATGAACTTGGTAAAATTAATCTCCTGGAATAATTTGAAATAAACGAATATATACTGTGCGAAGTCCAATGGAGCTATCATATCATGGAGGCCCTTAAAATTCAAATTGGTCGTTGTTATACTTGCAGTGATAGAATTTAAAAAATCTTTGTTTTGTTTACTTCATTTTTTTTTTAAATAAGAGATTTAACATCCTTTAATAATTTTATGAAGTTAAATTGTACAATATCAATATTTAATATTAATAATTTAGTATTTGAAAATAATGTTTTTAGATAATGTTAGATAGTTGATAGGGATTACCATCTGTAAACAATCGCAATCTTGAGCCCTTAAAATTCAAATTGGTCGTTGTTATACTTGCGGTGATATAATTTAAAAAAGTTTTGTTTTGTTTACTTCATTTTTTTCTTAAATAAGATATTTAACATCCTTTAATAATTTTATGTAATTAAATTGTACAATATCAATATTTAATATTAATAATTTAGTATTTGAAAATAATGTTTTTAGATAATGTTAGATAGTTGATAGGGATCACCATCTGTAAACAATCACAATCTTGAGCCCGCCAGCCCTGGAGTCCGTCTGTCAATTTGTATATCGCAGAACTCTGAGTGTTGTTTGGAGGACACAGAACATTAGAAATGCAATGTTGAGCCAACCAACCTGCAAGTCCGCCTGTCAATTTGTATATCGCGGAACTCTGGGTGCTATTTGTGCGACACAGAACAATAAAGGCCCAATTTAGAGCTCGCCAGCCTGAGAACCCGCGATCCAAAAAATTGAAATAAACGAATATATACTGTGCAAAGTCCAATGGAGCTATCATATCAACAAGAGGCCCTTAAAATTCAAATTGGTCGTTGTTATACTTTCGGTGATAGAATTTAAAAAAACTTTGTTTTGTTTACTTCATTTTAAAAAAAAATAAGAAATTTAACATCCTTTAATAATTTTATGTAATTAAATTGTACAATATCAATATTTAATATTAATTATTTAGTATTTGAAAATAATGTTAGATAGTTGATAGGGATCATCATCCATAAACAATCGCAATCTTGAGCCCGCCAACCCTGGAGTCTGTCTATCAATTTGTATATCGCGGAACTCCGAGTGCTGTTTGGAGGACACAAAACAATAGAAGTGCAATGTTGAGCTAGCCAACCCGCAAGTCCTCCTGTCAATTTGTATATCGCAGAACTCTGGGTGCTATTTGTAGGAAATAGAACAATAGAGGCCCAGTTTTGAGCTCGCCGGCCCGAGAACCCGTGATCCAAAATTTTGAAATAAACGAATACATATTGTACGAAGTCCAATGGAGCTATCATATCAACAAGAGGCCCTTAAAATTCAAATTGGCCATTGTTATACTTGCGGTGATAGAATTTAAAAAAGCTTTGTTTTGTTTACTTTTTTTTTTTTTTTTAAATAAGAGATTTAACATCCTTTAATAATTTAATGTAATTAAATTGTACAATATCAATATTTAATATTAATAATTTAGTATTTGAAAATAATGTTTTTAGATAATTTTAGATAGTTGATAGGGATCACCATCCGTAAACAATCACAATCTTGACCCTGCCATCCCTGGAGTTCGTTTGTCAATTTGTATATCATGGAACTCCGAGTGTTGTTTGGAGGACACAGAACATTAGAAGTGCAATGTTGAGCCAGCCATCCCACAAGTCCGTTTGTCAATTTGTATATCACGGAACTCTAGATGCTATTTGTAGGACACAGAACAATAGAGGCCCAATTTTAAGCCCGCCAGCTTGAGAACCCGCGATCCAAAAAGTGGCTAAGTATGGAATGAGGGATCCGTACGTGCTCTATAAAATCTCATGTCCATACTTTATAAAAGTACATATTTAGTATGTATTACTCATTTTTCAGAAAATTTCTAGGTGCGTAAGTTGGCGGATTCACGTCTTCAGATTTCCACTTACTTTTATATCACTAGCCCGACCGATCGCTTCCTTGTTTCATATTGTACAAAGTTTTTGGATTGTGAGTTTTCGAATAGGCGGGTTACTAGATAGGCGGGTTCAACATTGCATTTCCATTGTTCCACCACCTGCAAACAACACCCAGACTTTCGCGATCTACAAATTAGAAAAAGCATTGAAATAAAATAATATATACTATGCGAAGTCTAATGGAACAATCATATGAATGAGAGGACATTAAAATTCAAATTCTTCGTTGTTATATGTAACATCCCGCTTTGGCGCACTTACAAAACTTATTCTTTGAGGACACTTGCTCGCAAGTGATCTGAACCTTTCTGATATTAATACATTTATCCTTGATGATGAGGCGTTACGATAGATGACATGATGTTTTACTATTGTGGTATACAGGTGCTATTGACTCAGTTTATTTGAGTGTGCAGGGTTTTGACCTGGAGGATGCCGAGGCGTCGACGAAACCCTTGGACTCCGGATTGAGTCAGGGAGTGTGATATTGAGTTGATTTATTTACCATGATATTTATTGATTTGATGATATGTTGTTGACATGTTCTGACATGATGGTTGATGATGCAGGCTGACGATAGCTTGCCGACCAGACTCACATATGGAGTAAAGGGGCCACACATGATTTCCAGAGAGGATGAGGGAGAGGTGTGGACATCAACCCTGCCACAGCCTACTAGCACTCCCGCCGTGGCTCGAACTGTAGGTTAACGATTACCTAGTTCGAGAGGATCCACGATGCCGTGAGGGCAGACTGTGACAGTCGCTCACGATGATTCTAAGGGGCGCACAATAATGCGGGGGCCTTATTCCTTAGAGCCCTTAGTCTCCCACAAGTTCACCTGGCGGAGTGTTGACTCCAGGGGTTATAGATGTCTACCAATCCGTCAAGTCGGCGAGTGGCACCCTTGGAGCACGTGGTGCATCCTGAAGGGCACGT
>ML803183.1:349275-381253 GCA_009831015.1 Picea engelmannii | reverse complement strand
CATACTGTAACAACAAAATGAATCGTTATTTGTTTCGACCAAAGTAGACAAGCAAAAATAAAAAAAATAAAAGATCTATAAGGCCAATATATATAAATATGTATACCAAAATTATTACCTTAATGAAGGTATGCCAATCATGTTTTTTTAGCCCACCAAATTCACCTTTCTTCGTTAAGATATTTTTTATGTTTGAAGCAAAACTCATGGGAAATTTAATTCTTTGAATGACCTCTTTTACATCATTTCTTTGTTGCTCTGTTAATAACCATGGAAGGTTATTTTGGTCTAGTACTCCATCTGATCTATTTGAATATTAGATCACACTTCGCATTCCATGATTGACTTCCTAAATGTCAGTACAAATTTTGACAATTTTTTCTTTGTCCCTCCTACCATCTATGATTCACCATAACGTTTTAGTCAAATTCTTCCTGATATGCATTGTATCAAGAAAATGAGCTATTTTTAGCTCCTCATAGTAGGGAAACCTCATGAATTGAGCGGGATAAGATTTCATTCCTTGTGGAAGCCCATTATTAATACCTTCATGATGATTGCGTCCTTCATGAAGCATAAAATAAATCACAAAAATAATTATCAAATACGGTAAAATAAATTCAATGATTAAAATAAACATTCAAAACATTACATGATCTACAATACATTATGAAATTGAGTACCTTGATGATTTCTATTATATTCCAACCTCCATAGGTGAGGTGTCATTCTTCGTGGTTTTAAACCAGTCTCTTCTTTCCCATTGAAAATATGTTTTTCAGTAGTACAATACCTATGGTTCTTAGGAAGAAGGTGCCTATACTCATCAAACACCATCTTTCCTAAACTTTTTGAATGACGATACTTCATCTTAGGGCCACAAACGGAACATTCAAATTTACCCTTTGTTTGAAGACCTACAATAAATGGATTAATGTCAATTATACAATGGCTAGATTATTTAAAAAGTAAACATGCACCATGATAACATTAAAATATTATATAGTATTAAAGAGCAATATTAGAATGCTTATACATACCACAAAAATGTGTTAGTCCAGGGGAATCATGAATTGTCCATAAAAGTATTCCATGGAATTTAAATTTCTTCTCCCCGATTGTTTTACATATGTCATACACTGTGATGCCAACCCATAAATTTAGTAGCTCATCGATAAGAGGCTCAATAGATACATTCATATATTTAACCTGGTACTTACCTAATTGTTTGAAATTACACATAATTACTAAAGGAATGATATAATGTAATATATATAATTAAATAAATAAACAAAATACATTATGCAAAAATTGAAACAAATGAAAGTGTTAAATTCAAAAAATTAATGTAAACAAATACCTGGAACAATCATTGTCAACATTATGTGCTCCCTCTTTATTGACATCCAAGGAGGAATGTTATTGTTGATAACAAACATAGGCCACACTGAGTAAATAGACCTAATCTCTCTGAATGGATTAACACCGTTAGCTGCCAATGAAAGCCTAACATTACGAGGTTCATCTTTGAAATCTTCCCATTTTTCCTCAATTTCCCTAATTGCAGAACCATCGACAAAAATTCAAAGAACACCATCTCCACTTCTGTTACATGCATGGTAATCCATAAATTGTGCTATGCTTTCACACCTGAACAAATGCTGCAAACGTGGAATTATGGGAATATGACGAAGAACCTTTCGAGGCACCCTTTTTGTTACTTGATCAATTCAATATCTACTGATAAGACATTGCGAACATTCAGTTTTCGAAGCATGTTGTCCATAATATATAATATGGTCATTAGGACACACATATATAGTTTGATAATCCATTTCAATGTCTTTCATAATGGCATGAAAACCTCAATATGTGCGAGGTAAAATATTTGACGATGGTAACAAAAATTCACCTAACAATCTACAACATAACAAACAACTAGTTAATGTAAGAATATTAATCGTAAAAATTGCATTCTTATTTTACACATTAATTAACACTAAAAACAAATAGAAAAAAATCAACATTTATGTATAATATGAGATGAAACATATTACATACCTTAGTATCTGTGTCATACAAGTGTTCGACAAATTATTCATAACCTTTAGGTTCACTAGTAGCAATGTAGCAGAGAGAATATTTTCTCTTGATCCTTCATAAAGTCATTTATTTGCCTTTTCTAATAGAGGTTCATCATAAATACCATCATTTTCCCCATCCTCATCTGGCTGGGAAAACAAATCTTGGATCATTTGATTTGTCCCATCATCTTCTTCCATGAGATCCTCATTTGCTTGGTCATGATGATGTTCCTCAGCTTGTACAACATCATTTCTAGTAATACTTGGTGGCGCAATATTATGTGGAAAGTTAGAGGGCAACTCTAACTTTATAAAATTACAAACAATCATGCAAAATTAATGTATACTATAACAAACATTCAAACAATATATATATATATATATATATAATTTTGTTTAAAATTGACAAAATAAAAAAAGATAATGAATATATAGCTAATTACCACAGGACAATATTCATTCGATCCGCCATCAATGTGACCATATTTCCTACAATGTTTTGTAGCTGTTGCTATTGAAATTATTACGGGACGTCTGAGGCAACATTTTTTACAAGGGAAATAACATCTACCATCACCCTTTTCACCCGCTTTACTTTTTGCCCCACCTCTAACAACATTCTGCGACATTCTTCCACACCAAAATACCCTTTCGGAACCGTCGTTGTTATAGCAAGATTGTCGCAACATATTTAAATCGTCAAATATTTATATTCCAATTTTAGGTCATTATCGTCGCAATTGCGACGCACGTGACCTAAAAATATTTATTCCTTTTATTAATATTTTAGGTTATTTTTAAGGTTAGGTAAGTCATCGCTCTCGCGACGGAAAACCTAGATTCATCGCGCTTGCGATGAACATTGACCATAATAATTTGGTCAACCTAGATTCGTCGAGATAGCAATGAATACAAGATGGATTTAGAAAAAATGAACTTTTTCTCTTGCATGTTGCGACGAAAGAGTACTTTCATTGTAAGTGGTCGTCGCAAATTTTTCAATATGTAGTAGTGTGACTACTTGTTCCAGCTCTGCTCCTTGGCCTTCAATTTCCTCAAACAGTTGGCAAGCTTCGTCCTGAACTGGTTGGAGCCCTTGAGTCACTTCCATGACTTTGCTTTGTATGGTATGGACCTAATGCTAAGAAGTGCACTGTTCCTAGGATCTTTTCATCCTCTCAATTGCTGACATGAGCTTCAACTGCTCCTGTACTGTTGCTGCTTGTTGCTTTGCCTCCAGGAGTTGTGACTCCAATGTCTTCAGTTCAGGGTCCTCAGTAATTTGCTCATAAGTCTGCGCACTTCTATTGCTAAGATGTTTACATTCCAAAACTAATGCTCTGATCCTCTTACTTGTGCTCCAAGCAGTGGCTTCTCTTTGGTCTCGCACATCCTGCGGAGTACTTGGTACTATTTGTAGCTCTAGATCTGCTATTCTCTGTTGAAGTTGCCAGATGGATTCAACAAACTTCGCTACTTGGTGCTCCACTAGGTCTTCCTCCTTTTGCTCTAGGCCCGTCACAGAGCAAAGTTCTCTACTGACTTCTTCTTTTACTCCAACCTGCTCTGCGAACAACTGTTCCCTCTCTTGTTGGATCTGCACTCTCTCCTCTTCAAAATTTGTTTGTAGGTCATCCTTTTCCTATTGTGAAACTCGACGTTGCTCTATCACTTCCTCTTGTGCTTACTTAAGGGCCATTGTGGCCTGTTCTTTTTATTCTTGTGCACGACGAAGGCAAGCTTCGGTCCCATCAACTATTTTGCAGAGTTGGGTAGGCTCATATTTCAACTCTGGCTCTTCTGATGGTGGGGTCACAGTGTACACTACGTGGTTGGAGTGAAGGGATTTCCGTACCCCTCTCAAATCTTCTTCAATCCTTTTATACATGGTCTCTTGCTTGGCTTCATTTATCTACAAAAGATCTTCCGAGGTGCCTGATATAGCTGCGATGATGAAGTTGAAGTCATCGAGCATGAGCACAGTCTGCAGCTTGGTTTTACTAGCTTTTGACTTCTTCCGTGATGTGGGTTTCATGGGAGAAACCTTTCTTTTGTTAGATGAATCCGCGTCATTAGGGGGATTCTGTGGCGGTGTTACTTCACCTTGCTTCTGGTTTTCTTCTTCTCCATTGTTCTCTTCTTTATCTACTTCATCATCACTTCCTCCACTAGGTGATTCTGAAGCAGTCTCTTCTGATGCGTTGTTCAACTTCTGTACCTATTCTGTCTTCTTCCTTCTGCTAGTTCCAGGTGTATCATACCCTTCGCGAGTGACCACCGGGCTTCTGATTAGTTCGGGGTTGGACAATTCTATGGGGTTAACTGAGATAAGGAGCTCTGCATGCCATTCCTTAGTTATTTATTCTAGGTCCTCCTCTATGAGTTTGTAGTAACTCTATAGTATGTCTTTGTGTTCGTCTCCACGCACAATGATATAGATAAAATGTCTGTCTGCATGGAACTTCACAAATAGCCTGAACCTATGCAGGGTGTTCGACATCATACGAGGGACAACCTCAATATCCCTCTTTAACTGTAGGTAGTAGGTGTGGAACACTGCGTTTGACTGCCATTGTTTTCCCATATCGCTCGAATACCAGAGTGTAGTGAACTTTGCGGCTAAGGGTTCAGATGGCTCTATTTCAGGGAATGTTTCACCTTGCGGCATCTCCCAAGCTATGAATGTGATGAGGATCAACAACCAACTAAAGTGGAATTCATAGCCCTGATCCTAAGCTTCACGAAAGTCTTTTTCTAGCTGGTTCACTAAGTAGTTTTCCTAGTTCATTTGTAGCCCCTCCACACATTTTTTTGCGAGGTCAAAAACAAACCCCGTGACCTGCGTGGGTCTGTTCTTTCTTAATATCTTACCAACAATTAACTGGCAAGTGAGGCGCACTGCGCTATTCTAGATGGAGGATACCTTGTAGCCTCACTTCCCCTTCTCCACATCGCCATAGGTATCTTTAATCTTCTACGCCAGGGCGCGATCTGTAGCCTTTCCTGGGTAAAAATCTTGCGAGTCTAGTCCCTGCATGCTCAATCTAGTGATCCGATGGATCAACGTAGGATCGATGGTGATGCATCTATCTAGCCACAAATAACCATCATGGAAGCTCAAAAGCAGGATCTTAACGCATGCGTTAACCTCTTGGTGCCTTTCAAAATTGGGTATCTTCATTATGTTCAGGATGGTGGACTGCACGAGGTCCATAGTCCATGGTTGGGGGATTATCCTTCACTTCTTCCCCTTCATCCTAGTCAAATACCTGTGAGGTGCGAGCATGCTAAAGTTCTTGCAGTATCCCAAGTTGAAATCGCTGACCTTCAATGTCCGAATCTTATCCTGCTGAGGCTTTCCTGTGCGTATCCCCTTCAGGAGGTACATAATAATCAGGGTGTAGTCAAAGTCCCTAGGGACACTGTCATGATTCACCATGCTAGCCAGAGGCGGGATGTAGTCAGGCAGGATGGTTGGGATTAACTTCACATTTTCTAACTCATCTCGATGCTTGGTTCATTTCTTGGCCGCAACTTGGGATGGTCTAGATCCGTGAGAAGTCAACGGGGAGGCTTGCAATCCTATCGTCAATGAATCTTGAATTCTGACAAACATCACCTTCTCATCCATAAGTTCGATTATAACTTCTTTGACAGAATTTTCTACGACACTGAGTTCGTCTGAGATGCAGACTCGAGATCAGAAAACTCATGTTGATTAACAAATGCTCAATGCAATGAAACATGTGGAGAAGTCTCAGTAAAAACATCGCAACAATAATGAGTTCTCTTGGATACAATTCGTGAAAGTGTTCTCTATGCAACAATCGACAGAATAAGTAGAAAATGATGTAATGAATTCCTCCAATGGACAAGAAGCCTTCATCAATGTAGTTCTGTCCACTACGGTGCGGTGCCAACGGTCCAATGGTGAGTTTTCTGATCATAACTATTGTTTTAACCATTCGAGAACGATCATCTAATGGTCATAATGTCTCTAACGGTTATATTTCTTCGCCATGGTGAAGTGCCAATCTGAGTTGCTCTGATATTCTGACGGATTTCAAATTTTGGAGACCTTCCTTTTGTGAAGTCTTCTCTGGAATTTCTTGTAACTTCTCTAACTTTGCTTTCTTCTTGCTGAGATTTCTAGCCTTCTTCCCTTTGATATGTGTCTCAGTATTCCTCTTTCCATTTTGATTCTTATCTCCTCTTGGCATATTAACTTTGCGATGTTGGTGGTATTTCTTAAGGTTCAAGGGTAATAGTTCCTCTCTGTCTGGGGCAAGTGCTCTACTCTCCTGTACAGATAGGTGTTTCAAGTCTTCTTGTGTTCTTTCAACTTCGACATCTAGATTTATGGTCCTCAGTAGCTTCAACTGGTTTTGTTTTTCTTTCAGCAAGTGTGCTATTCTCTTAGCCATGAAGTCTCTTAGGTATTTCTTTTTCTATTCTAGAGCTTCCTCTTCTTTTCTTCAGGTATGATCTTTCTCAATCTAGGTTTTTCCTATTAACATAGCAAATGGGGCATTGTTCTCAATAAATTTAACAACCTCAAATTATTCCTCTATCGAAGTTCCATGAGCAGTCATAGATGTCTGGGTAAGTCTTCCACATAGGGTTATCAACTTTTCTCTAAATAATCCTATTCCTCCCAATGAAGGAATCATAACAGGATTTCCCAAAATTTCCCAGGTTCTTTCTGTAATGATATTCACTTGTGTTTCCTCATCCAAAACACAGTCTATGTCGAAGTCTCCTATTCTTATTTCTATGCACTCTTTTTCTTCAAAGATCTCTCATAAGTTGATATCTCTGTGGTCATTCATGGTTTCTTTCATTTGTAGTAATATAGTCTCTGATTATTTTTGGGGTTCTGCCATGGTCTCAGTTTCTTGGTCTTCCTCAGGGTTTTCTTGTCTCATATTCATTCTTTCAACCTTAGCAATCATTCTAGGGAAATCCAGAACTTCATGGTCCATAACTTTAAAACAAATACAACTAGGTTTTCTACCAGAAAATTCCTTAGCAAGATGTCCCGGTCTTCTGCAACTGTAACAAAGAGTTAATCCTCTCTTTCTCTTAAATGATCCCCAACCTTTCTTGTGCTACGCAGTAGGATCATGGTGGCTAAACTGCAGAAAATTCTTCTTAGGACCCTGCATCCATTTGTTAGTCCAAAAATCCTTTATTTGCATAGCAATAACATATCTTTCACAATTTCAATCAGATCTACTCATATCAAATCTTCTTTCTTCTAACTGTTCCCTATTTTTCAGACTAGGAAAAAATTTATCAGACATACCTAGATCCATACTTTCGAAACACAAATTTCCACTTATCTTACCTTTAAGAGAGCACAAAGCTTTCAGATCTTATCTCTTCAATAAAACAATTTCACTATTCTTACCTTTATTAGAGCACAAAGCTTTCAGATCTTAACTCTTTTCTTCAGATCTACCTCCTTTCTTAGTACAGAGCTTCACAATTCAAGTAGAGTACTGTGTACTAGGGAAATAGATCTATGCATAGAGATTCCTCTTTTCCTCAGTTCCCAACAATCACAGTTTCAGGTCCCGACAACGAAACCATTTGTTGGCATAGGGGCAGATCCAGGGTTCAACACTTCGACAATGCACCAACAAAACCCTAACTACCGAACCTATTAGAAACACCTGCGAAGCAAATGAATTCTCACTCAAGGTAGAGGCAGGGGTGGTTGTAGGACTCAAATGTCTGCAACCTAGCTGGGACACAGATCTGTGATTACAATACCTTAACAGAGCATTTGGCAGTTATCATTCCTTAGTATCTAGCCTTTGTTTACAATGCAGATAAATCCTAATTACAAAGAAGCGTAGTATTCAACAAGATCCAACACATTCAAGCACTAAAAACATCAAAATAGACCAGATCTGGTACTCATCCACATTACCAAGCACTAAGCTATCTTATCAGATACATCTAAGTATACACTATTGTATTAAGCATAAATCATATGAGCAATAAAACAACCATAATGCACAAAGAAACCATAACACAGGATATACGTGGTTCACCCCCATCCTGGGGCTACATCCACCAACTCTTCTTCTCTTTATTGCCTTCTACCAATCATCTACATGCATAGAGCCACATGATCCTACTCCACATAGAACATGAGATCTGTGCGCACTCTGCCAGATCCTCCTTCCTTGAGCTAGGTTACAACACAAAGTCCTCTTACAATCTACACAAGCTTCTTACATCCACTTGCACTTAGCTTTGCCAGTGTCCAACACAAGATGTAAAAAACATTTATAACTATCACTTGCAGTTAGCACAACATCACACATATGCACATATTGTCTCCGCTTACATTGCTTAGACATCTATTTATACATTACAAAAGGGCCTAGACATGGGTAAACCCATGAGACGACATCCCCATTCCCGTTACATAATCCCAAAACCCAAAAATCCCTAAAAGGGGGCCGAGATCCCGCGATCTCCACTTCAACTTGCACTCTGCCTTCGACAGTCTGTCGAAGTCCGAAAAAGGGGTCAAAAGTGACCAAGGATCTTCAAAACTTGGTCAAGGGACAACACTTAAGTTAATATGTTACAATCATGGAAGAATGTATCAAGAACACACTTACACCCGCAAGTTGCAATAAAATATAATCTTCAACAAAGCATTTGTTGACAATTACTAGAAAATGATGGTTTTGCAACAATGGGGATTGTTTGAAACCAATTCGCGCTTACGAAAATTTCCCTCCGATTTATATTTTCCCACTCTTTTATCCCCTGTAGTTTCTCTTTCTGGTTAATTAATCATTTTTTTCCGAAAATGCCTTGCTGCGTGGGTTGGCGGATTCACGCGTTTCGACCGAGCACTTCCCCTTTGTCTAAATTGCACTTTCCATTGTTTCGTGACCTGCAAATAACACTCTAGATTTTGTGATATGTAGATTTACTTATGGACTCCCACATCATCCCCTCTTCCGTGTTACACATTTTTCACCAAAATGTTCCGATATACACATTTTGACACTCGGGGCCTTACGACTCCTCGGGAACCTGTCAACCTATTTTGAAGCTCGTCCGATCATTTTCCACACTTGACAATTTCTTGACATCTCTTTGGCGGATCGTCGAGTTCGTGGGTTCAGGAAATTTCAAATTTCTAGATGTTGTTTCCTATGTCCGCTACCTTCAGATTTATTTCTAGGTATATGCAGTATGTATACAACTTATCTAGCAACATACATAAAAGTTCTTGCCAGGAAATGGAATATCTATTTCAGATTTGAATATATTGGACGTTCTTTTCCCTCTTCTATACTTGACCAAATTGATGTTTCTTTTTCCCATCTACTCTCTCTTTCTCTTTACTTAGTCATTTTTCCGAAAATGTTACTCTGACCAACCAATAGCCATCCGATGCCTAGGCACTTTTCAGATCAGGAATTCCCGGACAATCGGGCTCTATATTGAACTTCCATTGTTTCGTCGGCTGCAAACAAAACCTAGACCTCCGCCATAATCAAATTTACTTCCACACTCCCACATCATACCCTCTTTTGTGATACACAATTTGCACATGAAAGTTTCGATACCTTCAATTTGACCTTCGGGTCCTTGCGTCTCATGGGGACCTATTGTCACCCCGTTTTGAAGCCCCTGTGTCCACTTTCCATATTTCACCATTTCCTAGAATCTCTTTCGTGCCTCCAATTCCATACTTACCCGAATTTTTTCGATTGCAGATTCCTGGACATGCGGACTGCACTTCCAGTGTTCCTTGACCTGCAAACAGTCCCCCCCGCTTCTAAAATATAGAAATTGACTTCCAGACTCCTACATCATCCCTCTTCTGTGTTACACAGTATGCACTAAAATTCTTGATCAATACAATTTGACTATCGGGCCACTTCTCCGACCGTGGATTCCTAGTAGGCGGGCTCTAGATTGGACTTCTATTGTTCCATGACCTGCGAACACTATTGTGACTTCCGTAATATACAAATTTACAACCGGACTCAGATCATACTGTCTTTTGTATTATAGTCTACCTACCATGCCCTCTTCCGTGGTACACATTTTGGACTAAAAACTTCCGAGACATACAATTTGACCATCGGGTCCTCATGTCTCCTATGGAACTATTTTCACCCCATTTTGAAGCCCATCTGTCCGCTTTCCATACTTCTCCATTTATTCAAATTTATTTCATGGATCATCGTGTTGGTGGGTTAGAGAAATATCCAATTCCTAATTGTTGTTTCCTATGCCCACACCCTTTTTCAATTAGCAATTAGCAATTGTATATAAGATCTTATTTCTAAGTATGCAATTAGAAAGCATTAATGCTAAACCAGGATTTGAGGAAATCTCCCATTAATACACATAAAACCAAAATTTTCGGATGGTTATATTATCCCTTACGAGTGTTAATTTCAAACATCATGGAATTTCATTTGTGGTTCGTTGGGTTGGTCCGTTCACAAAATATTCACTCCTTGATTTCAAAAATGAGTCCGACCGACCGTTTCACTATTCCATACTTAGCCACTTTCCCTGAATTCCACAAATATACAAACCGATCGTTGAACTGCCCCATCATGCTCTCTTCCATATTACACGTTTTGCAGTAAAAAATTACGATACATAAAATTTGACCGTGGGATCCTCACCTCTCCTGAGTATCTCCTATAAACCTATTTTGAATCTCGTCCAAATGCTTTTCAGACCTTTCCATTCATTCCTTTCTCTCCCTCGTCTCCGTGACCTTTGCACTTGTATGTAATAAAAAAATGTTTATATATATATATATAGTACATTTTGCACTGAAAAATTCTGAGACATATAATTTGACCATCAGCTCCTCACGTCTCTCGTGGAACTATTATCACCCCATTTTGAAGCCCGTCCATCTGCTTTCCATACTTCGCCTTTTCTTCGAATTTCTTCCGCGGATCGTCGGGTTGGCGAGTTCAAGAAATATCTAATTCCTAATCACTATTTCCTGTGCCCACGCCCTTTTTCAATTAGCAATTAGAAATTATATATAAGATCTTATTTCTAAGTACGCAATTAACAAGCGTTAATGCTAAACCAGGATTTGAGGAAATATCCCATTAATACACATACAACCAAAATTTCCGAATGGTTATATTATCCCTTCCAAGTGTTAATTTCAAACATCATGGAATGTCATTTGCACGTCGTGGGGTTGGTCCATTCACAAAATATTCAATCCTCGATTCCGAAAACGAGTCCGACTGACCGTTTCCCTATTCCATACTTAGCCTCTTTCTCAGAATTCCACAAATATACAAAACGGCCGCTAAACTACCCCATCATGCTCTCTTCCGTTTTACACGTTTTGCAGTAAAAGTTTCCGATACATAAAATTTGACCGTGGGACACTCGCCTCTCCTGAGTATCCCCCGTAACCCTATTTTGAATCTCGTCCGACCGCTTTTCATACCTTTCCATTCGTTCCTTGATCTCCCCCGTCTTCGTGACCTTCACACTTGCCTATAATAAAAAAATGTATATATATATATATATATATATATATATATATNGTTTCTAAATATGCAATTAGTGACATTTAATTCTAATAGCTTATCGTGTAGGAACCGTATAGATTGTCATTGATGGGCAAAAGGCTCGAGGAGATCTATTAATATGCATTAAACCAAGATTTGCGGAGGGTTATATTATCTCTTCTGAGTGTTGATTTCCAAATCATGAAATGTCGTTCGCATGTCGTTGGCTTGGCACGTTCACGAAACCTCCAATCCTTAATTTCTCTTTTCCATACCCACCACCTTCGCACTTCTAAATATGAAATAAGTAAGCTTTACCGCTAACAGTTCATCATGCAACACCCATACAAATTGTCATTAATCAATGAAAGGCTCGAGGAGCTTTCCGATTCATAATCATTTAACCAAGATTTTTTGGAGAGTTATATTATCAACTCCAACTTTTCATTTCAACCATCGTGTGGAGAAAACCAACGTTCTCATAAACCTATGGCATCAACTCGACAACAGTTTTGTGTTGATACAATGAACATCTTCGAGCGTGAGGACCAGAACTTCCAATGGTCCAGGGCATATTCTTCTTACTCAACCCCTGTCGCCTAGAACGAAGTAATTTGGACCTATGGGATTGCTCGTGTAGGCCGTGTCCCTGAAGTTTTTGACTGTAAGGAGCTGGTCTCTTGGTGCCCCGATAAATTTATTTTAGACAAAAGAATTATTCCACTGTGGGACCACTCTTCTGTTTCTTTGTCACCTCAGGTCTTCCGTCAAATATTAAGATTGTCAAAGCCTTTTGCCTGATTTATTGGAATACCCGATGGTAGTTCCTGAAGATATATCAAGCTTGCAGGTTAGTTCATTTAGAAATCCATTCCACGAAATTGCCTGGCTGTTTACAAGAATAACAGGACAAAAGTCCACAACAACTATTTCCCAGATGGGTCTTTATATTTTGTATTTCACAGTCAAGGAACAAGCCATTTTTATTGGGTTAAGCTAATTTCCCATGAAATCTGTTCCCAATTGTCAAGCTTCAAAAGGGAAAATAAATGTTATATGTCATCCTACTTAGTTTTGCGATAGCACATTGTTGCCAGTTTCCAGAACTATCTCTGTCCAAGAATGTCAACTGGGAATTCAACCCATTAACGTTATGGTACCAGGCCTTGTGGAAGGACAAGGCCTCCCACTGTTTTTATGAGGTTTTTAATGGCTTCGTGTTTGTTTTCAAAGTTTTTTTGTTAGGAGAAGATTCTCCCCACATATCTGAACAAGCAACTAGTTTTTTGGAAAGGAAGGGGACACTTGAACATTTGGATAATTACACCGTGATAAGGATTTTTGGCTCCAGGGAAAAACCTGCTCTCCTTCCATGTCACATTACAGACATAATGTTTGTTGCAGAAGTAGCACGACAATACAACTACTGATTGCATCTATTCCAAGAGAAGAGAAAAAAACAGTTCATTCCTCTGCCTTGGAAAGTCGAGGACTTCGTGTTGAAGAACGTCAACAAAATTGATGAATTCACAGCCCATTCTAGCAACTTGAACATGAGATATGATGAAATCCTAAGAGGGTTCGAACCCAATAAAATTTTTGTACAAAATTTACAAACACTTGGCTTCGGATTTTTTTTTTTCTCAAAAAACACCTGACCAAAAATAGAGACACTGGAGGCAACGCTCCTTCTTCTGATACCAACGACCTAGACACACTGCAAAGTAGCACTAAATTGTACAAGCAAAAGGGAAAAGGCCCCATCGAGAAGAGTGTTCAATCGACGAATAACACTCCCAAAAGTATGAAATCCCAGATCATCTCTCCAATGGCCCACCAAAACAACAAAGAAATTTAGAGTTCTTCAAACGGAGGAGGAGATAATGACCCTCCTCACTCTAAAATTGATAGTTCTCACAAGCTTCCAGTAGACAAGAAGAGAAAAAAAATTGTGGGACAGGTAGAAGAGCCCGAAATTCAGAGTGAGAACATGGAACTTGAGCCTAATCTGGATAACGTACTCCGCTACCTTGATTGGCTCAGAGACGCGAACCAACATAGTCATCCAATGGACATATCTAATACCTAAAATTTTGACGAAGAAGAATCCTTCGTGCTCCAGATTGTTGTTTTTGACAGCTAGTCTAAAAAATTGATTATTGAAAAAAAAATGTAAAAGATAAGAAAGGAAAATATTGTTCAGAGGTTAACCTTGCGAACATGCAGCCGTCCCAAGTCTGTCAACTTCATATAGCGACCAGAGATGCACTTCATAATTCCATTGGAGGCATCGAGGCCGAGAATTCCAGACTGAAAGACTGGGTCAAGGAATTCGAAGAGGCTTTGATTCCTATGCTATTTCTTGCCAATCCTTTGGCAAGCATGCCTATCACCCCTGCATCCAAGTTAAAAGGATCCTCCAGCCACCTCACATCATGTAAATGATATGTGGAGAATAATATCAAGAAAATAATGGAATTGGTTATTGAGGCGTGGGAAACATCACAAACCATGACTTCCCTTGGAACCAAGGAGCATAATTTGCTCGAACATTTGTAGGAGGAGTTAAAAGATGAAGAACATTTCTATTTAAACAAGGTCCTTCCTTTTTTCACCATTGTCAACAACATGACAGAAACAAGAAGAAGACAACAAGATCTTCCATCCAAAAACTGGATCACTCAATCAAATGCATGCTAGAAAGAAAAAGTGAAGAACCTGCATCTCATTGTTCAGTCATGTGAACAAGCCATATCAAAGAAAGAAAAATTATTCCCAAAGCTGTCCAGAATAAACTTAGCCGGAAGGACGAACGACTTCCAAGACCCCAACTTAATCGTCAACTCCTTGCCCTTAACTAGGCAAGACTTCGATAAACATGTTAATATGTTTAAGGCGTTGTCTTTGGAAAATTTTTACAACATCCTCAAATATGGTCAATATGACGTTGACGACTAGCTAGTCGACTATTCAAAACAAAATGAGGAAATTGATCAGGCTTTGTGTAATCTTTCTATCGAATTCGGGGAATTAGAAAAATGAACTTTTCAACATAAAAATCTGGAATGAGATCAATGTTGCCCCAATGAGAAGCTACATTGAATAATGGCTCTAAAGGGAATTGAAGCAGGCCGCCGATGAAAGGCAACATCTAGTTGCCATGATTCCAACAGTCGTCGATGACATCAATGAAAAGGCATCAACAAGAAAATAGAAAAATGGGTCATATGTACCATCATTGTAAGTCTACTGATCACATCCTTCTTTGTTTATCAACCCAATTATTCCACTTTTTAAAATAGAAATGTCTAGCCAAAGACTGATACCTTTCAATTTTTTTTTATTTTTTTTTCCAGTTATTGCACTCTACCGTCACCCACTTCTTATTTCTATAGTCATGTTTCTTGTACATATTTCTCTTATGGTTCACAGGAGCCCCAATCCTAGTCTATATGACAAGCGCATTGAAATTTCCTAGAATATGTAACAAACTTTTATTTTTTGATATATTTCAAATAAAACTGTTTTTTATCTCATTTTATATTTATGTCCTCATACATTTTTGTCTTTCACTAGTCTATATGAAAAATGCATTTAAATTTCTAGGAACATGTAACTTTTTTAATATATTTCAAACTAAACTATTTTTTTTTTATCTCCTTTCATATTTGTGTTGTCATAAATTTTTATCTTCCACTATGCACAAATTGTATTTTGTTATATACTTTCAAAAAATAAATGGGCTCTAGAGGCCACATGTCATTTACAACATGGATACCACATGTGCTTCATGCTGCTTGCCACATCTCCGTTGTAGTTTCCATCCACCTCCAGTACTTTTTCCTATCCCAATTCAACTCGACAGGGACTACACTGCCACACAACCTTGTTCTATATGAGATACTTTTTTTATCTTAACCATGGGGGAGTAGTCATGTTATCAATATAATGGTTGATTAGTTATGAGATAAATATAAGTGATTACTTAACCTTTTTCTTCTCTTTTATAGAATGTGTTGTGTGAATGCGTATTTATAAATAATAAAAACTAAAAATAAACAATATACACTATAATAAGTGTTTCTTTTGATGGACTAGATTTTACAAGTATAAAACTTCATGCCTCCCTTCCTCTCCTACTTGTATATGCATTTTTATATGTTCCGATATCATATATTTTTCTTGCCATACTATGGAAATAGTTGTTTTAGATATATAATGATTTCTTAAACTAATATTATATCATGCTAATCATTTGACAAATACTAAGATTTAAACTTTACACATTTTCTATGTAAAAGCAAAGACTTTACCAACAATTCATTAGGGGTTGCAAATAATTTACCAACAATTCATTAGGGGTGCTTGTGACCATGTATCCATGCACCTTAATTTTAGAGGTATGTAGAGTTTACATATAACTATCATAGACTTCCAAAATTTTCCATTTACATAGAACTATCATAGACTTCCAATTTTTTCCCACATATTTCATTTTGAGGTGTGATATGTTCAAAATGATGCCATGTCAGCTATAAAGTTTGAAGGTTTCCAAAGTATCTTATCTTGAACCCAAAACCAATGATTGAAAATTAAGACATTAGTAAATGATCGATGTATTAGTCATAAGGTAAATACAATATAAAAAAACTTATAATTTTAAAATATTGATTTTATTTCAAAATGTAAAAAGTAGTTTTTATAATAAATATTTTTAAAAAATGTAAACCTTATATTATATCAATACATTTGACAACCAAAGGACATGTAAAAAACACATTTTTATTAATATCGCTGTTATTAAAAAAAACAATTTTAAATTCACTAATTTGGAGTACACCCATAATTTTCCTCACAACTATTGAACCCTCTCAACTTCTCAATTCTTTCGTTTAACTAAGGAAATAATGTACACCATTTCCTTTTGCAAAGTACTATATGTTGAAACATCCCGCTCTTGTGTGCACTGAGCAAACTTATTCTTTGAGGACACTTTCTCGCAAGTGATCCAAATTATTATACTTTTGGACATTTGATTTATGATAATGAGGTATTATGAATTCATGACATGTTATTTGGCTGCATTGACATAGACAGGTGCCATTGACTCGATTTTCCTGAGTGTGCAGGATTTTGGACCTCGAGGATGCAAAGGCATCGATGGAACCCCTTGGACTCCGCATCGAGTCATTGAGTGAACTATTGGGGGTTGATTGTTGTAGATATGACATTTGTGCATCTGATTAGATGATATGATATTGGATACTATATCTGACATGATTTGTTGATGATGCAAGATGACAATAGCTTGCCGACCAGACTCACATGTGGAGTAGAGGGGTCACGCATGACTACCAGAGACGTTGAGGGAGAGGTGTGGAAAATATCCCTGCCACAGCCTACTAACACTCCCATCGTGGCTCAAACTGTAGGTTAACGATTACCTAGTTTGAGAGGACCCATGATGCCATGAGGGAAGACTGGGACAGTCGCTCACAATGATTCTAAGGGGCGCGCAATAAGGCAGGGGCCTTATTCCTTAGATGCCCTTAGTCTCCCACAAGATCACCTGGCAGAGTATTGACTCCAGGGGTTTTTGATCCTGGTGGATATCAGTGGCCACCCACCTTTTCCAACTGGCTCAAAACAGATTTATGGCAATTTTGGTAATTTACTATTTTTAGCAGGTTTTAACTTCCGGGGCCATTTTGAGGCCCTAAATGATGTTTTTTGGGAAAACAGGTTTGCAATATGGAATCTCCTTCGATATTGCAGGTGAAATGAATCTCCTTGACGATACCTTTCCAACAGGCTATCATACACCTAAAACAAAGATCGTATGCAAAAGTTACAACCCCGGGAAGTTGATGTACTAACTTACCCAAACGGGGCCCACATGACTTTTGGCGTTTCATCTCCTAGGGTTAGGTTTTAGGATGTCTAGGGTTTTTGGAATTCCTTCTTATTGTAAAAAGGCCTTAAGAGCCTCATTGTAATTATCTTCTTTCAAATGAGCCCAGCCGTCACATCTCTTCTCAGAGATAAGCTACCACCATTCCAACAAGCTTGTTTCCGTTGCATTTTACAGTTTCATCTTATTTCATTATTGAATAGAAAACCAGTTTTACTATATCTATGTTATTTTGTGTTAAGAACCTGTTAATAATATGTATTCATTTCATTCTGCTCATAAAATATGGATTAGTGGTATCAGAGAGGTCTGCTCCTTGTCTTCTTAATGCATGTCCCCAACGAGGTCAGAGTACAAAGAGTTGGGTCTTGAGCTTGTTTCTCTTGAGGAAAAAATCTCTCGCACTCCCAAGCAACCTCTCATGGCAGGAGAAAAGAAAGATGACGGGACAGGAGATCCTTTCAAACTGTTGATTGAGGAAGCCTTGACGCAATAGAGGAACGAGATGATGGATAGTTTCGCACAAATCCTTCGGGGGCTACCAACAGGCGACACATCTTCTTCGAGCGGAGGTGCTACCCCCTTCAAGGTACAAATAAACTTCGATATTCCTATATTTGAAGGTTAGATAGACACAGATGTTGTAGACAAGTGGTTGAATCTGCTAGAAGGGTATTTTTCTGTCCATAACTTCTCGAATAGAGAAAAGATTACTTTTGCGCTCCTCAAAGCCGTTCCTCATGTCAAAGATTGATGGGAAAATTTATGTGAGAAAAAGGAAACGGAGGAACCCTCATTATTTACAACCACAACCACCTGGGATTCCTTCAGGGATGCTATTAAGGAAAAATACTACCCTGTCGAAAGTTATGACGACTTATATACCAAATGGACCACACTGCAGCAAGAAAGAGACCAAGCAGTGCCAGATTTCACAAATATCTTCCATACCTTGCGCACCAAGATGGGTATCAAATATTCAGAGAGACATCTAGTTCTCAAGTATCGTGGTGTTCTGCATAGATACATCCAGACCGAAATGGAATTTCTAAACATCTCATCCTTGGGCACAACCTATCTATATGTCGTCAAAATCAAGCAGAAGCTCAAACAAAAGACGTGGAAATTTGGGCCTGGGAACCCCTCGCAACAAAAGCCAGGAAAGGGAGGCCCCAACCCACAGAACAAAGGATAGAGAAAATATGGGTAGTATTAGGACAACCAGTCCAAGCCGCAAGAAAATAAGGACACCGGAAAGACAAAGAAAGATACCAGGAAGTGGTGTGACTTCCATAAGAGCCCTTGGCATAACACTACTGATTGTCTTTCAAAGAAGTCGCTGGTGGCCGAAGTGAAAGCCTCTGAATCAGATGCAGATTCTAACTTTGAGCCAGAACCAAAAAGGGGAAGATGGATCATTGACACGGAACCCAGTCCCACCGTTTCTACCACCAAGCTCCAGCCTGGTGAACCAGACGAGCCAGAAGAAGGAGAGCACCTCTTCCATTCACAGATGTGGGTAAAAGGAACCCCACTGCACTTCATCGTTGATAGCGGTAGCCAGAAGAACCTCATCTCTGCATAGGTCATCAAGTGGTTGGCCCTGCCCACAATGCCACACCCACAACCCTACACCATTGGATGGCTCCGCCAAGGAAGCGATCTCCACGTCAGTCAACAGTGCTGACTGTCATACGACATCAAGCCCTTCAAAGACGAGGTATTTTGTGATGTTGCTCCTCTCGAAGTTTGTGATGTTCTTTTGGGCCAACCTTATTTATGGAAACGTCATGCTGTATATAAGTCTAGGCCTCATAGTGTTATTATTACTTTGAACAAGAAATTGTACAGGATACCTGAGACAGTTCCACCTAGTGCTATTTCCTTGATCTCTGCTAAGCAATGTAGGAAGGTCATCTCTCATATGGGGAAGTTTGTTTTCTTCATGATTTTCTCTCAGAATAAGTGAAAGATCACAACCACATCTAGGGTCTCTGCAGCCGACCTCTCCACACAACAGAATTAAGTAGATAAGGTCGTGGAAGAATACTCGGATATATTCTCCCCACCTACCGGGGTACCTCTGCACTGCCAGGTCAAGCACCCCATCGATCTGACCCTCGGTACACCGCTTCCCAATGGGACAGTTTATCATCGCTCTCTATTAGAGAATGAGGAGATCAAGCGACAAATCCAAGAACTGCTCCACAAGGGGCACATCCGTCCCAACTCATCATCTTGCGGGAGCCCAATCATGTTGGTACAGAAGAAATATGGAACCTGGCGACTCTGCATTGATTATAGGGCTCTGAATAAAATCACAGTCAGAAATCGGTACCCGATTCCCCAAATCGATGACCTCCTTGATCAAATCACGGGGGCCAAATACTTCAGTAATATTGATCTGAAGTCTGGCTACCACCAGGTCCCGATAGAACAGATAGATGTATGGAAGGCCGCCTTCAAGTCAAAGGAAGGCCTTTTTGAATGGTTGGTCATGCCCTTTGGTTTGAAAAATGCTCCAAACACTCTCATGAGTATGATGGACGATATCTAGCAACCATTCACCAATAATTTTGTAGTGGTGTATCTAGATGACATTCTCATTTATAGCAAGACTTGGGCCGAACACTTGCAGCATATTCAGCAGGTTCTGCACACCCTGCGGTAGCACAAGCTATACGCCAACTTGGAAAAATGCTCCTTCAGCATGGATAGGGTCCATTACCTAGGCTACATCATTGATCAGCATGGCGTACATGTGGATCCAACCAAGATCCAAGTCATTCGTGATTGGCCAGCCCCAACCACACTCACTGAGCTTCGGAGCTTCTTGGGCCTTGCCAATTTCTACCGCAGGTTTGTGTTGGGATTCTCCCATATTGCATCGGCCCTTAGCCAAATCACCAGGGGTGGTGGTAAGGTGTAATTTGTGTGGGGCCAGTCCCAACAACAAGCGTTCATTGATTTGAAGCAATGCTTGTGCTTAGCTCTAGTACTTTCACTACCATACTTGTAGCATCCCTTTGAGATCAAGACATATGCTTTAGACTATGCTGTGGGCATCGTTCTCACTCAGCATGACCACCCCATGGCCTATCATAGTGAGACACTATCTGATGTTTTCCATAAGTACCCTACTTATGACAAAGAAATGTACTCCATTGTGCAAGCTTGTCGCCAGTGGAGACATTACATTCTGGGGAAGGAGACAATCATCCACCTTGATCATAAGCCACTGTAGTTCATGTAGACATAAGGAAAATTACAGAATGATCACCATCAAAAGTGGTCCACATACTTGTAGCAATTCCACATCAACATCAAGTATAAAATAGGAAGAACCAATCACATCGTTGATTGCCTCAGCAGACCACCAGTTGCAACACTCACCATGGTGCTAGACTTCTGCGACCATGAGACCTCTGAATGGCCCAAATTCTATGAGACAGACCCAGAATTCACCACCACCTACCAAATGTTGGGTGAAAACATAATTGCCGATAATTTCTATCCTCATGATGGGTTGCTGTGTCGCCTAGGCCATGTCTGTGTTCCATCAGACGACCGAGTGAAGATGATCTGGGAAGCCCACTATAGTTAAGTGGTAGGACACTTCGGCGTCAAAAAGACAGTGGAGATGCTACATAAACATTTCTACTGGCCAAAACTCCGACAGGAGGTTAGCAGGTATATCAAGTCCTGCACTGCTTGTGCTATTGCCAAACCGACCACTAAGAAACAGGGCTTGTACACCCCTCTTCCTACTCCTGACAGGACATGGGAATCCATCTCAATGGACTACATGTCGGGCTGCCCGTCCACCAAGCGGGGAAACGACTTTGTTTTTGTGGTTGTTGATCGCTTTTCTAAGATGGCAATTATGGTTGCCTGTAAGAAGAGAATCACAACAGAGGCCACTACCAAGATCTTCTTTGAACGAGTCTGGGTACATTTTGGACTCCCACAAACCATTGTCTCAGATAGGGACAGTCGATTTCTTAGCACATTCTGGTTGAGCCTCTGGTCACTGCTGGACACCAAGCTAACCAAATCCACGACCTTCCACCCCCAGACAGATGGCCAAACCGAGGTCGTAAATTGAATGATTGTGCATATCCTTCGCATGTATAATTCAAAACAACCTCTCACATGGGATGAGAGCCTTCCCTATGTCCAACATAGCTACAACCGAGCCCTGCATATCTCAATCGGCCACATCCCCTTTCAGGTGGGGTTGGGATTCCAAACATTGGGTCCCATAGATGTTGCACTTCCCCTTGCGGTCACCTCGACCGACTCATCTCCTGTTCCAACTAAAAATGATAAAGCCTCTTGGTTCATTGAGTGGATCCAACACATCCACCAATAGGTTCAGGATATCCTACAGAAGTCCAATGACAAGTACAAACAACACCATGATCAATATCGGGTGCCACATAAGGTGGGCGACAAAGTTTGGTTGCACTTGCAGAAAGAATGCCTTATAGGACCCCATCGGAAGCTTTTCCCACTCCGTTATGGGTCTTACACCATCACCAAGACCACGGGGGATAATTATTTTGAGATCAACATTCCTGCTTTCCTTGGCCTACACCCAGTGTTCAACGTGGATCTCCTTCGCCCTTATTTCCCACCATTATTGGACACCTCAGACGTAGAAGAACAACTGACACCAACAGATCTCAACTCCGACTGCATACAATAGGCATACAACGATCGGATTGTGGACACACAGATCAAGGGAACTTGACAACAAAGGATCCAACTTTATCGATTCGTTAAAGCAGGGCAGCTTCTGCACCAAGGCAAGTGGCTCACCCGGGGCCAAATTCAACAGAAATTTCCTCATCTGATGGGGGAACTCAACGCAATGGAGACCATTTATTCCTAAGGAGGGAGGATTGATCCAGGTGGATATTGGTGGCCACCCACCATTTCCAACTGGCTCAAAACAACTTTCTGCCAATTTTGGTAATTTACTATTTTTAGCAGGTTTTAACTTGCAGAGCCATTTTGAGGCCCTAAATTATGTTTTTTGGGAGAACAAGTTCGAAATATGGAAGTTCCTTTGATATTGTGGATAAAATAAATCTCCTCGAAGATACCTTTCCAATGGGCTATCATACACCTAAAACGGAGATCGTATGCAAAAGTTATGACCTCGGGAAGTTGATGTACTAACTTACCCAAACGGGGCCCACATGACTTTTGGCGTTTCATCTCCTAGGGTTAGGTTTTTGGATGTCTAGGGTTTTTGGCATTCCTGCTTATTGTAAGAAGGCCTTCAGAGCCTCATTGTAATCATCTTCTAGAGAATGAGTGCAACCATCAAATCTCTTCTCAGAGATAAGCCACCACCATTCCAGCAAGCTTGTTTCTGCTGCATTTTACAGTTTCAGCTTATTTCATTATTGAATAGAAAACCAATTTTACTGTATCTCTATTATTTTTTGTTAAGAACCTGTTAATAATCTGTATTCATTTCATTCTGCTCATAAAATCTAGATCAGTTTTTGATGTCTACCAAGTCAGTCAAGAGGCGAGTGGCACCCTTGGAGCACGTGGTGTGTCCTGAAGGGCACGTCGCGCAAGAAAAATGGAAAGAGGCGAGTGGCACCCTTGGAGCACGTAGTGCGTCCTGAAGGGCATGTCGTGCGGGAGAAACAGAAAGAGGCGAGTGCCACCCTTGGAGCACCTAGTGCATCATGAAGGGCATGTCGCGTTGTTAATTAATAAATGAATAAACCTAGATGGCCTTAGGACGAATAACGTGATAAGAAAAATTTAAAACAATTTCCCTAATAAAATGTCGCCCAACCTCGAAAATTAAAATCTAGGTCTAGGTGAAACTTGTGGTAAAAGAAAAATATGTTTGTAAAAATTAAAATAAAAATAAATAAATAAAAATGATAATCATCATTAATCATGCGTTGAGAAGGGGGTAAGTAATTCTTTAAATTTATAAAAATCTTTTGGGGGACAAAATTTTAAAAAGGGAAAATAATTGTTTTGTCACTTATGCTAATTAAAATTTATTAATTAAAAGGGGAAAAGTGAAAAAGTTAATTTTCTACACTTGCCAAATTGAGTTTTAAATAAAAAAGGAAAGAGGGAAATCTAAAATAATTAGGAAACTAGGAAAAAGTGGGAAACATAAAAAGAAAGGGGAAACACAAGGAAAAAGCAGAAAGTCTAACTTAGTAAGGTATCTAGCATTTAAGAACTTTCTAAATTAAACTCAACTAGTAAATTAATAAGGGGGAAAGTCATTAAAACTTGTAAGGGAATATGGGGACACCTAGGAGCGATTCTAGGAATGATTTTAGGTGGGTGAAGGAAATAGGGGTAATTAATTAATTAATGAAATTAATTTATGGAGGAATGAAGGGGATGGGTGACACATGTACGGGGAGGATTTTTATGAATTAAATTATTAAACATTAAATTAAATGGGATTTTTGGGAAAGTAAAGGACTTCAAAAATCTATATAATGGAGGGAGGAGAAGGATGATGGATCTCTTCTGTTATTCATAACGTTATGCTGTAGAATTTTAGACTTGACTGACTTAGCTTGTGGGAGTTGGGATACCCATCTCGGTGAGGAGTGGTAGCTCAGCCTTGCGAGGCGAGATGGGAGCTAGCTAATTCTCTGGTTAGTGTGCATGGCCCCTTTGTGGCTCGGGGGGCTAAGGGGGAAGAAGAATACCCATAGCGTTGGCTAGGAGGTACCGGTGAAGTCTCATCGGTCGACAGGCGAGAGCTGCTCAGAGCGTGTGGGACAACAACTTAGAGAGGGTTACTTGGGATACGATACACTTCCTTTATTTCTGCATGGTAGATTATTAGTATACTTTACACTCTTAGTCTATATGTTTAATTAATTGGGTAAAGAAAACGATTGACTAGGCATTTTAATTGATGACTGATTTTACCCATAGCCTTAAGCTCGCTGTTGATTGATTCCCTTGGCTTTCGATCCTTGCATGTCTTGATCGTCCTATGGTTTTATTGATTTGTGATGATTTGCGGTTTCTATTTTTGCCTTCATCCCTAACTCATCAGTCCACGCCTGAGCAGTCATCCAAGAGCCTGATCTACGATCGTCACTTCGGTGTTAATAGACCTATGGATCTAAACACCCTTCTTTTCTGTGCGTGGATGATGAGCGAAGGAGTGTTTGTTCCGTCATCTGCCCCTTTGATTATTCTTGGTTGATTGATTTTCATTGCGCCTTCTTGTGATTGGGTAATTCTGCTTGTCTATCATTCCTCTCTATGAACTGCTTAATACCCTCTGCGTTTTTTTTTTCTTTACTCTGTGTTGTACCATTTTATTATGACAACGATTTACCATTTTACTTGACTGTGAATTACCCTCAGTAAAGTCATTGATTACCCTTTTTTGATTGATAGCGTTTTGATACCAGATTGTGTGTTTACCATAATAATGTCTGCGTTTTGATGTGTAATGACAACCAACATTTTAATGATAGTCAATGGTTTTATCATTGAAATTTCATTGACTACAATTGACATATCTTTTTACTATGATTTAATATGCTGCGTTATTATATCAAGGACAACAAATTTATCATTGCAATCTCATTGACTTCAATATACTAACTGTTGTCTGCGATTTACATGCTAATGGATATGTGGTTAATAGATGAAGGGCTGCATTTCCATTTAGATATCATTATTAGAGGTGTTAGGCAGTATTATCATTATTAATAGTGAAGCGATATCAATGTTAGTTAGAATTTTATACACTTAGTTATACATCGAATGGACCAAAATTTTTATATGTACAGTGAAATTATATTATAGATTCATTGAAGGGACAGTGAATTTGGTTGGGCACTTAATCTATACATCCCCTAGAACTGCGAAATTAGTTAGCAGATTACCACTGCACCTTTATAAGGGCATCAAATCCATTGGGTTGCCAATTTGGTCACAACACTGCGTTCTTATCCGATTTAGGACTGTGCGACTACGTTTTAATTTTACAGTCAACATTATAACCCAGACAACATTATCGATGTGTTTGGATAGACAACATTTACCTCTGCATGGGGAGGACAACGACGTGCACCTGAGATCAAGGTCAATGACAGATTTAGAGGCCACGATAGATTAATGGACAGTGAATTAACATAACCTCCCTTGAATTATTGATTGACAATGATTCGATAGTTCCATTCTGACTGTGTTATGGCTTTGATTATGACTATGCATTGGAGGCGTATATGGATTGTGTAATAGTCAAGATCTAGGTGACTGAGTAAATGTTGTGCGGTAATGACTTATAGTATCAATGGATAGAAATTGAATGTTTATTGGGAACAATTTTAAATGAAATGATGGCTGTAATTGAATGTTTACTGACAACGATTTATAATTTAACTATAGCCTTGTCTTATAATAATTCTGCTTTTTAATATATTTAATAGGTACAACCACATGTAATTTTAGACAACAGTCTCTATTGTTGACAATGATGTGGTAAAGGATACAGTCACCTGTATTACTAGATAGTGTTTAACATTGTGAAAGTAAATAGTTATCCACTTGGTCACATATTGTGAACAAAAATATATATTGTGTAGCGGTTTACAATGATATAATTGTATAGTTGTATGTTGTAAAGCGATGTAATTGTATAGTTGTATGTTGTAAAGCGATGTAATTGTATAGTTGTATGTTGTAAAGCGATGTAATTATATAATTGTATAGCCATGTAATTTTTAGGCAGAGATATGCCATTGGTGTTGTCAGTGATTAGCATTAACTCAATAATAATTATCCATGAATACGATATTAACTACAACAATTACAACAATATCTATATACGGATTATATAGATAGCAGTTTAAATGCGATCCATAGATATACAAATTTAATCTATTGTTTCCATTAAAGCATAACATATTCAAGTTCAAAAGACAGGTTTCCTATTGTTTTAAAAGACATGTTTCATAATTGTTTCAGTGATTCGATAGCAAATCCCTCCTTAGGAAAATACTTATCTGATGTTGGAATTAGTAAATAGTTACAATGTAATAATTGTTGATAATAGTTATTTGATGTGTACCGATTGATGTATGTTGCGATCAAATTGTTGTGTAGGGAATTTAAGGTGTTGCATGAATGTCATAGCCATCATATTCCCTTGCATCTTGTTGACTTTTCGATTGGGCGCTCAGGTCAGTCGTCATGTGGTTGACAGTTAAATTCGATCTCATAGCGCGTGAATTTTCTTAGGTTTTGGACTAGATGTGTTATGTCATGTTAGGTTACCATCATGCCTATCGGCTTGTGACAGCTTGATTCCTGATGAGGGGACCATTGCATGCCCTGATGGATAGAGGCGAATGATAACCGGGCCGGAGTCTGTGCCTCCCGTTGTGGGCATTGTTCATAGTATTGGTTGTTGAGAGTTGGTTGTAACGCCTTAAAGCTTTCAGTTTGGCGGGACGTAGGGTTCTAGTTCATAGTCGTCAAAGCCACTGTGTCAGGTTGTTTATAATTTCCTAGGCTTGTAGGTGTTTTCGTGTTTGTGTCGGGCGGGTAGTCATCTATTTGTCTTGATTTTTGCATGTTTCGTCCAGTTTCTTGATATGCCAGGGTGTTGAGTCGTTGTGGTCTGCTTCCTGATCTACGTGCGCGGTGTCCATCGTCAGTGGTGTGGTTAAACTTTTGTCTTTGTCTCCTTCTTGCCTAAAAAAATAAATAAATAAAAATTGCACTTCTACTTCGCTTGTAGTCGTAACGAAGGGGTCGTTACATATGTGCCCACATGACGTGATGCTTGTGATGATCTGGAAAAATGAAATTTTTACCCTCCTAAACTTCTCAATTCTTTCCTTTAACTAAGGAAATAATGGACACCATTTTCTTTTGCAAGTACTATATGTGACTACATGACATGATCCTTGTAAACTTGTTATGCCTTGAAAAACTAGAAATTTTACCCTCAACTTCTCAATTCTTTCCTTTAACTAAGGAAATAATGTACACCATTTCATTTTGCAAAGTATTGTATGTGCCTACATGACATGATCCTTGCGAACTTGTTATGCTTTATGAAAACTATAAATTTTATTTATGAAAATCAATTCAAAGAAAAAGAAGTAAACCTGAGGGTGAATTTCTATTTCTTTTCACTTTAGTATTCCACTAAGATTTAATGGTTTCTATGGTCCTTGTTGTTGTCTCATTACTAATTTGAATAGAGAATAAATTTACAAGTGATATGTTGGTTGGTTATTAGGTTCATTTACATTGTCAAGCCAAACATTGTGTTAGGATATAGGTGGACAATGGAGCCCATGAAATTTGATTATAGATTGGTTGGTTGATACAAAACTGTATTCATTGTTGAATATGCAAAGATCCATGTGAATATACCTAATTCAAAAACTTTTGAATGGAATCCATGTTTAACAAATGTTATAGAGATGATTATAACATTTATCTTGAAATTTATTATTTTTCAAAATGTTGTTAACCAACCTAGTTGGAACTTGAGCATGGTCAAATAGTTGAGAAGGAAGTTGTGAGGTTGGGCCCAATTTTGGATTATTTTAAAATTATTTTCCTAAAAAAATATTATAACAAGTTGTTTATGAAAGTGATTTTATATGAAATTTTTTTATGCATCTTATTAGTCCTTGCCGTAGGCCTAGAGGGACTATAGCGATCGATAATTCGTTGACCACGTATTACTTTGTCCTTTGACCACAAATATTTCCATATTATCTATTAGTTGAACCAGGGAACTAAAATCATCGATTTTTATATAATAAATAGTACCATATATGTGATGATCTGATTGGACAACGGATTGGAGGTCTTATTGCCAACTTCCCTATTGCCAATGTTTTATATGGTAACATATCCAATTTTTTTTATCGTATACAATATTTTTGAATCATATATTTTTCGTATGTATTGGTTGAAGGTGGATTAATGCTAACATTAGTTCAAATGTTTGTCTTATCATTTTTTGCTGGGTGAATATATCCGTAGGCTTTTATTTGTACAAATCATATTGAAATATTTAGATGTCCAAGCTTTGTAGTGATCGAGAATTCCAAAGTTTATAATGTCCTTGCTGCATGTATTTGTATTGAAATGTATTGACACTTTTTTTGAGGTTCTTGAATAGGCTAAACAACTTAAATGTTTACATGACGCGAGCTCCTCCAACAGGCCTGACAGCTTAAATGTTTGCATATCGCGAGGTCCTTAGACAACTTGACAACCTTAAATGTTTATCTAAATGCGTTTCTCAGAGTACATTTTTTTCTCAAAAATTTCCATACAATGTTGCAGTTATGTTGCACAATATTGTTGTCCACCGCCAGTTGAATATGCATATTATATTTCATCCTTCTTCTAGCTTTGCAATGCACTTTCGTCATTGTTGAAGCTACATACATTGTTTACTGGTTCAGTGAGTGCTTCTTCTTCATTGGTTCGTTTCTTGCTTCTTGTTGTTGTTTGGTTCACAATTCGACTTGCATTTCTGCCTTTCATCATTTCAGAGTAAGTTTCCATGCCATAGTTTCTTTTTCTATTCCTTGTTTTTTGTTCACTGTTTGCAGTTTGGAAGTAAGAACGTTTTCTTATTTCTACTGACATGCTCGTTGTATGTTTCTGGTTCCTTCTGTGCTTTGGCTGCAGTTTCGTAATCGTTGGAGATACATATGTTGTTTATTGGTTCGGTGGTTCGTTCGTTCATGGGTTGTTGGTTGTGTTTGTTTGGCTCAGGTTTACGTTTTGGGGTTGTGTGGCTACAGTTGGGCCTGTTCGTGCTTTCTCGGTGGTTTGGTGGTTACTGTTTTCTTTTGTTTGATTTAGATTTGCAGGGTTGGGGTCCTACGCTGGTGGTTAAAGTTTTTTTTTTTTTGTTGGATTATTATTGTTTTTTGGCCGCTTTATAGTGTTCAGCCCCTGCACCCACGAATCGACATGCAGTTGTGTTATTTGCCCTGTCTGGCGATACATGATCTTTGTCCTTTACATAGACTGGTGTGCCCACAATACAATATGTCTTGTACTTGAGATATGATATGTACAACAAAGTTTCTACAAAATTGTATTTCCATGTCTGGAAGCATATCTGGTTGGTTTTCCACGGAAAACCAAAATCTTGTATCATGGGCACAACAGTCTGTGTAGAGGATAAAGAAAATGTATTTCCATCGGTGAAAGCATATCTGGATACTTTTCCATGGAAAACCTTAAATCATTTAGCTACAACCATGCAATTTCGTAATATTTTGTGGCTTCTAATATATTTTGGACAGGGAAAAAGAAATTACACATTTGCAACTATGGATGGAGAAGCACAAAGGTGCATGTTTCTTCCTATCTTTTAGACTGTTTGTTTAGTCTCTTTTATTGTATGTGCATATTACTTGTTGTCTGGTGCATATCAGCTTCCATTCATGTTCATTGTATTTTGTGCTTTCCCACATTCAAACAAATAGAATAGTTGGAGAAAACGATGAAGTCTTGACTGCATTGCTTGAAGAGGATATAGAAAGGTGCATGCTTGTATTGTTATTTCATATTGCGTTGTTTTGTATTTCATTTATTATCTGTATATGTGTTCTCCTAGTTTACTGTATCTTCATTGCATGCATTCCTGCATACTAACCTGCTTCATGTTTGTTGTGCTTTCGCTGCATTGCTACATTTAAACAAACATAATGGCTGGAGAGGACGATGAACTCTTTGGAGGGAATGTACCCGAGGAATTACATAAGTGGATATCTGTGCTCTTATTTCATATTCCAGTGTTCATTTACTGTCTGTATATTTGTTGTGCTTGTTCATTTTACATGTCTGTCTTCATACTAACTTTCCTTCATGTCCATTGCATATTCGACGTTGTTTTCAAAGTGATTAATTTTCATGTAAATACTCCCTTTTATTTTTTCAAATAAAATGAATATTTTTGAAAAATTAAATCTTTTTTAAAGTCACATCCACTTCATGACATGTAAAACTCCCTTTATTTTTTGAAATAAAGTGAATATTTAAAAAAAATTAATCTTCTTTAAAGTCACATCCACTTCATGATAAGTACATTGGTGTATTTGATTTCAACTATTGATATAAGGTTCAAAATGGGCCATTTTGGACACCTTGTAAATTTATCATGGACACAACAATATTTTGAACATGTCGCACCTTTGAAATAAATATGGTGTTAAGGAAAAATCCAATGTGTGTGTGAGATTCATCAGATTTATTAAATTTACAACGAATTTTCGAGAAGAGTACTTCCACATGAACCAATGCTCTCCTCTAAAAGGGGAACATCAATTCATGGTTTTGTATTGGTATACCCTAAGTAGGGCCAAGTGCCTACTAATCCAATCACACATAATACACCCACTTATGTAGGACCCATAGTAGGGTCACAATCATAGCTTAGTTAGAAGACCTCCCCAAGGGTTGAGCATGGAATTTATCACTACAACAAAATTGTGTCATTAACATCGTTTTAAGCTTCCCTTTTTTATTCCATGTACCCTTTTAGTGATTTTTGTAACTTTGATGGGAACTCGGATCGATTTCATAGGTCAGTACTAAATGTGGCATATGAGTTGGTGCTAAACCATCGTTTCTTGGGCTAGATTTATTACCAAGTTTAGCATTAGATTAGTGTCAGGTTTCTTGAGTAACTAAACAAAAGTGGGGAAAACTTTTCAAAAATGAATTTAAGAAAGATCAATGGAAAAAATAATCCACTTGCCTCAATCCTTATGAGTGAGAGGGTATTTATGTTATTTTAATTAGAATCTCTTATTTTCCCTCACAAAACCCCTCAAATCCAAATTTCTCAATCTTTTCTCATTTCCTCTTCTTCTCTCTTCTCTTCCCATCCCTTCTTCTTTCTCACTTAGGATTTCCTCTTGTATGGTTTCATCCTTATGGAGGCTAGGGTTTCAGTAATTTCATGAAGAAACTTCCATGAGAAAGGAAATGGATTCTCCCTTCCCTTTTCCTCCTTTCTTTCTCTATTGATTTGCTAATGTTTATTGTTGTTTGTTGTTGCAAGTTTAGGGTTGCATGCATGGAGGCTAAGGTTTTATGGAGGAACCTCCATGACAAATATAATGACTTCTCTCTTGTATTCTCCTCCTTCCTTCCTATTTTACTATGATTTTACTTTATTCACTTGCTAAAACTTATTGTTGTTTGTTGTTGCAATTTAAGGTTTCATGGAGGAACCTCCATGAGAAAGGTAATGAATTATCCATTCCCATTTACTTTGATTTTCCTTTATTGATATTTTAATGTTTATTGTTGTTTTGTTGTTGCAAGTTTAAAGAATAAAGAAGAAAAAAATGGCATCTTGGGGTGTTTGTTTAATGCGTAGATCTTGTTCATGGGTGTAGCCTAAGGAAGGGCCTAGCATTCCC
>ML803183.1:315214-349175 GCA_009831015.1 Picea engelmannii | reverse complement strand
TGCAATTATGAGATGGTTATCTTCTTCATGTATATAAGAGAGTGCTCTCTCTTCATGAGAATTCAATTAGAGTTGGAATTAGACAATTAGAGTTAGAATTCAATTAGGATGTGATTGTAATCAGGAGAAGGGAATTCTTAGCTTTGTTATTCTTTCATGTTTTGTCAATTGACTATTGCAATATGATTTGAGATTGATATGTTGTATGAGCTCATTGTTGTTAACTCTTCACATGTTGTATTTCCCTTAGGCAATTTCATGCTTTCCTAGTTAGTGTTTCAATGCTTTCTTAGATCAATTTGTTTTCAGCAACATAGTTTAGATTAGATTAGTTCTACTTCAGTCCTGCATATACAGTGCGTGTGCTTCGTCAGTCTACATACCCCGGGTTGACAATTAAATGGTTGGGCAAGTACTACAATGTTATTATAACGACATAGATTTCGCCTAACACCCCACATAAAATAATTGATATAAATTCTAAAACTCGTACCGGAACTACTACGGTCTATCCAATATCCAATGCTTTTAGTCTCACTCAATTTGGATACTCTAGGAATAATTTATGATTGCTTTACCCGGAACACCTGCTTGAGACTAGTTAATAGGACTAGTCATATACCCTATCTTCCACAGGGTGTATCTACAAATTTACGATGACCCATAAGATGAAATGACTACCACAGATACCTTACTAATTTCTAAGAATAGCCTCTGGCATTCAGGGTCTGAAACATTACAGAAAAAATGTTATAGCGAAAATTCCGCAATGACTCAATTCAAGATGATTCCGGAACCCTACCTTGCAAAGGATGTATCTCCAAAAGTATAAGGTTTCAGGCGCTTAATTTTTAACCCGACGTACCTTGATCCATATAATAAATATCCTCCAAGACGTTCCTTCTGAATCATTGTAGAAAAAAATTTATAGCGACAATTCCACGGTGTCTCATATGTAGCAGCAAAACCCCAAGACCTTGAGCTCTGATACCATATGTTAAGAACCAATTATCAATATAGCATAGAAAAAACTCAAACTAAGTACTCAATGCCTTGAAAAAGAGTGAATTTTAGATAATAAGCCTCTTCGAGTGGGCAACCTCATTTTACCCCACATAAATGTTCAAGTACAAGACGATTCCAAATGAAAATGTCTCCTTGGTATATATAGGAGACTAGGAGGTATAATTACAATTAATGGAATAAAGCCAACATAAATAAAATAACATTACTAATGTAATATGCCCCAATTAAGGGGTAATGGGCCAACATTAGGGATTAACATTCTTTAAGCACGAAACATGGAAAATTGGGTGTACTCGCGAAGATGCAGGAAAATCCAATTTCAATGCCCTAGTACCAATATTTTGAAACACTTTATAAGGGTCATAGTACTTTGGTGATAATTTATTATTCTTCTGTTGACGGGCATAAGTGACACACCGTCAACTAGAAGGTAAAATCCAGACCAAGGTTGTCTAAATAACCCAAGCTATTTGGAGTGAAATGACCTGACGGGTTTAATGGCTCCGTTAGCCAACTAGGGTACTAAAGATAGAAAAAGGAAATAAACTAACTAAAGAAAAGATTCTAAAAATCGACACAATAATTACAAATGTTTATATAAGAATGTGAATATACAAATGATTATGAACATTTTATATACAACTTACAAGGTTTGCATGAAATCTTGCAAAAATGATTGTTTGATAAAGTTTCTGAATCAAATATGAACAACACTTCTTTTTGGGTTTTTTTAAAGATATTAAAAAAATAAATACTAAATGAATACGATTGATACAATGACACAAAAACAATCAAAGCTAATTAATGCAATCATCATTTCATTCATAAACAACTCCAAATAAAAGAAAAGAATGCATCTACTAACCTCTAACTGATCAGTCATCCAAAATCTAAGTTCCTTTCCTGCGTTGTATGAGCTCTTGTTTGTCTTGTATTAAGAGGAAACCTATGACAGGGAAAAATATAAATCTTCCTGAAGAAATTCAAGGAAGTATTTCATGCATTTGGAGTGAATTTAAAACAACAGAAAAATAACCAATTAATATCTCGTGATCTCAATATAATCAATAGCGAAGGACGAAAGAAATCTCAATCTTGGACACTGATGTTATGAATCATTTAAAAACATAAGTAAACTCAAAGATAATTAAATAATTGCTTGATCACAGGCACAAACTAGATCAACAGATCATGGACAACATTTAAATATTTACTGATATGAAATATCATATTATGACAAGACTAAAACTAAATCATTAATAATAACATCTCATAACATAGAAGCAACATGAGAATAAAATAAGACCAACATTTTACAATTCACATAGGAGTAAAGCCAAAAGCAAATTGTTCTCCCATATTGCTTCCACAAATTATATGTCCATACTGTAATCCAGGAATTTTTTTCCCTTTAACACTAAACAACAACTAATATTTAAACAAGTCTTCGATCAATTACCTCTTATCATACAAGCTAGAGGATGATCCCTGAAAATAAGCTTGTCTTACAAAAATAGAATAACAAAAAGATACTCCTGTAGGAGTCTTTACATCAAAAAATAATTACATAAATGAGATTTTTATTTCAAAAATGAGAAATTACTAAGCTATCAAGTGCTTAATCCATAATTCCTTCTCCTTGAAAATAGCCTCATAAAATGTTGTTTTCCTGAAAAAGATAAAATGAAATTGAATTTTAGATAACAATTGCAAACTAATAATTCCAAGAGATAAGCTACAAGATTCTGTAGCTAGCTACAGGATTTTGTAGCTAGCTACATGATTCTGTAGCTAGTCTAAAAGAGTAAAAATAAAATAAAAAATAAATATTTCTATTTATTTTTCAAACATAACCAAATAAAAAAAGAATCAAAACAACTTTTTACCATTTCGGAGATTAGAAAAAGAAGCATCTGATAAATCCGAATTTATGATGGTGTTGAAATTCGTTGAGTTTTTTGATAATTACATTACCAGCCTACTTAATCCTCTTGTTTGTAAAAATTAAGTCTGAATTACTCGGTTTTGCATACCTTCCTTTTTTCTTGACAATTGATTTGTTTAAAACCACATGAGTTGGCTCATGAATAGGAACCACAAGAAGCTTGTCCTTTAACACATCTAAAACCTCCTCCAATGACTTTCTAGGCATGAAAACAAATCGTGGATTTTTTCCCAATGGGTTCCGAATAAAAATAGAAGTTTGATCTGTGGTAGCATGGTATTCTTGTGGATCAACACACAAGTTTTTGACAGTAGGGTTAGACATGCAGGAGCTGGGGTTTTTATTGAGATGGAGAGGTAATTCTACTGCAGTCTCAGGTAGGGTAAAATCATTTCAAAACAAGAAATCTTCCCAAGTATCCCCAGCCTTAGATAGATGTGTCAGCACAAGAATTTGAATTAGACCATGGTAAAAAAAAAGGCTTGACATGGGATTTACCTTTTGTCTTTGATAAATCTTAGACATTTTCTGCATAATCATAAACAGAAGAAGGGAATATATAACTTGGAACCCAACAAAACCAATAACAGGTTTGAATCTTTGAGCAAAATAAATAAAAACAAAAACGCTTACATTAGCTGCAAAAGAAATTATGAGATTTTTCCCTCCAAAGAACAAGATTTATCTCTGAAACTGTGTGGTTTTTGAAAGAACTGCCTGGCTGGAAAGTAAATGACCCCATTTCCGAAATGGGTTTTAAACGGATTGGCCAAATTCGTAACCATTTGCTCAGAAACTTTGCTGCAAAAACGTGTCTCAGGTATGCAATTACGGGTTTTATTGAAAAAAGAAACTCAGAGTCATTTGGTTCAATATGAACCAAAGGAGTTGTGGTCACTGTCAAATAGGCACAATAGATATTACCAGGGATAATTTTGGGTTTCCAACAGAGGAGCAACAGAAACAGGTCTGAGCGAAGAGTGAAAGCATGAAAATAGCAGAGCCCGGGGGATATCATAGCTTAGATAGGAGAATTAGGGAGAACAGAAACCAGAGGGTTCATATAATTCCATACCATCTCTTGTGAGGAGTGCCAAAAACTACAGAGTACAAAACCCTATGCACATAATGAATAGCTTCATCAATGTTTTGGGCCGACAAGGTAAGGTGAAAACGTAAGTACAACATGTCTATACTCATTGGCATGAATGATGATATGACCATTAAACTCATGAGAAGAATATCAACAGTTAAACAAGGTTCTTCATGAATCAAAACATTTCGCCAATGATATATCGAACCATTGAATTCATAACAACCATAATAAAAGAAGAAAAATTCAATAATGGATTAATCAACCATTTCATAAGATTTGAATTTTAATCATACATGGGTGGATTTTAAAATGATATTTCTAAGGTAGAAGATTATTAAACCAAGCCAAGTTGTTTTATGTTTAAATTCATTCTTACAATCATGAATTAAAAATAAGACAAATGAAAATGCAAACGATAAAGATTCAATAAGGTAAGATTTAATCCAACAATCGTTTCGAAACTTAGAAAAAAATGTTTACAAATCGAAAGGTGATGGAAACTACATAAAAAGATATAATCTCTTTATGGGAACTCAGATTGTGATAAGAATTGAAAAATATTGGTGTCTTCCAACAATGGCGACATACTAGGCGAAGCAGTTATCTCTGCATCGCCAGAAAATTTATGTCAATGGGTCAGATGAAATAAATTTCTAGAAACAATCAACAATAGGTCAAGCATTCCGATCATAACTCAGAAAATAACATAGTTTAACATCGGATGTATTTCTATCTAAAAACTATAATACGACATCTAACTTAGATTACGAGTGTAGTGATGTTTATGTAGTTGACTTTGATATTGTTGACAGGGCCACTGCTGCCAGCAGGTGTTCATAGCCTCGGCAGGGATGCCATTTGACCCACTCTAGTACCTCTATCTTGTCCAAGAGTCATCCAATGATGACATGACTCATCTTTCCACTTGATCAAATTGAAAGACTTGCTTGAGGATCTTCATAAACCCGACATTGCTTCGCTTCCAGCAGGCCTGTTCAATACCCCGACGAAGTTGACTTGGTATCATGCATGTATTTACCCGCTGCCAACAGACCTATTCAGCGTCCCCGCGGGTTTACATACACTTCCCACAGATTATCTTGCTTTCAACCCTCTAGAAATTGTTTATAATTTGCATAACTTAATAATATTCAAGAGGGCGGGGTGATACTGAAAATCTCATAGTTTGGCATCAATATTTCGATCATTTAAAAATCATTCTCCTTTTTGATGACCTTCATCATACTTTGGACACTTAGGTTTCTGTTAGGAAACCATCTCGAAGACGGGAAGGTACAAATGAGTTATTTTCCTTGAAACCGGGACAACGTTAGAGGCTTATTAATGATAATCGCGTCTACTTGTAATCTCAAGGAGAAACTAGAAACACTGATTGGAACAAAAACTTACTTATGTTGTTTTGAGTTTTAGCATTTACTTCTCAAATTCTTGGGAGGTTATCAACTATTTCTAATGAAATGAGAATTCTGATTCCCTTCCACAAATGTAATGGTGACTCAGAATTTTTTTGAAAACAAATAAAAAACAAGCAAATTGAAAAGAACCAAAATCAAAAACAAAAAATAAATTAAAAATATTCACAAGAGGGTGCATCTGAAATCATCACACGAAATATCTCTTGAGAGAGACTAAAAGCAAAAGAGAAAAATCCTTATTAATATGAGTGTATTCCTACTCTTGGCACCTTGGGTTAGGGTTGAATTGACAGTTCAACTTTACTTATCTCTTTACTTTTCATTTAAAAATTTTCATGATGATACTATGCTTTTGAAAAGAAATGTTCAACTAAAAGCTGAGAGAAAAGGGTCAAAGTGGACTTCCCTGATAATAGTCATATTATGGTTCTCTTTGTGTGCCCACTTGTGTTCGTTAACTGCATTATTACAAAGATAAACAATGAGAAATAAATATAAAAGAAAACCTACTCCTAAACCTACTCTAACTACTAAACAAATCAAAATACTAAGTGAAGTCATGCTTCCAATGTAGCCATAGGAGTAACTCCAATCCTGCAATGGAAACAAAATCAAATATTACTAACAAGAATGGTAGTATATCAAAAAATGACAAAAATATATCATACTTACCTTTATCATCATCATTTAAAAACAAAGCAAGAATGATCTTACCATTCCCTTGAACATTCTTTTTGTATGAATCCTCCAACCATTCTGCAATTTTGTCATCATATGGGTAACAAAAATATGAAAAAATGATATTGTGAAGCTTGTGAGAGTTATGGGGACCTGACATAACCATCGGCCTAGACCGAAGTGCCCTATCCTCCCAAATTGTTTTCCTTTTGTTCCATATTTTCTCCATCTGAAAGATATAAAATGAGTATGTCAAAATTACCTCCTTGATCTCTAAATAAAGTGAAGATAATCTTACCATTCCCTGGAAACTTTTCGAGATATGAATACTCTAACCAATATGAAACCCTATCATAATACATGCAATTACTAACATGGGATTGTTCGAAAGAATTCACATACGACAAATATTCTTGATGAGAATAAAGTATTAGAATATCAAGGAAATAATCTTGTAAAAAGGTCGGATCAAGATGGCGAGAACTTATCGTGATTCTCGATCAGAAAAGAAGTGTCTCATTCTCTTGAAACTTTCCATTGAGATCAAATACTTCAAGGTTAACTATTTGAGGTGGACTAAATGGAACGACCAACATTTTTGAATAATCATCATTGGTAATAGTATTTGGCTGATTATACTTTTCAACCTCAAATAATTGATCATGGAAAAATTTAGATCCTTTTTGAAACACAAATTGATATGAATCGATGGAAGATGCAATTTGAGACTCTTTCAAATCATTTCTTGATTTACCCACGGATAATTGATGAGAATAAAAATTAATATGTTCATGGGCATAATTATTTTCCTCTTTATCTTCTATTTGGTAATCTCTATTAATTTGTACCTGATTTTATAATATTGAATTCTCTCCAAGGTAATATGGAACACACAATTGCACAAAATTAGAATAAAAAATATCAGGGTACAAGGAATAATATGTAGAAGAATTGAGGAGACGAAATGCATCTCTTGAAATGATAGGTATATGCGTTTCAAAATCTGGTTTTGTTCCCTCTCCTTGTATAAACTGATCAACCTCTGTTGTATTCTCTTTTAAAGAGTACGAGATAGTTTCTAAGAGACAATTTGGTTCATTGTGTAAGGGAAAATTTGACAGCAAATCACTAGAGATAGAAGGTTGATTAATAGTCTGACTAATGATTTTTTCTCCTACTGATTGATCATGGACCTGTTCAACTAAATTAGGGGAATTTTTATCATCCACGTGATTATCAACTTCACATTCAACCTCTTTTACTTTATAAACAATTATAAAATCTATGAGAGTGTGACAACTGTCATCTTTTAAAGTCAAGGTTCCTTCTTCAACAGGAGGAGACATTGTTGGCAAAGAATTATTAGAGGTGACAATTGCATTTTTTAAAATATGATGTTGCTCATGATTTTCCAAAATGAAAGAAGTTGACAAAAATTGTGGTGCTTCAAAATCTTCAAGATCAACATGAAAATTTGAACCATCTTGAGATTGAGTATTAGTGCTCAATTCATATTGGTTAACAATTAATTGATCTTGCTTGTCTGAGAGAGAAATGAGATATTCAAACCATTCATTAATAAGTGGCATTTATTTCAAAGGGAATCTAGTACAAACATGTATGAACGTTATTGCAAAATCATTGAATGATTCACCATTTTCTTTCCTTAAGAAACTTAATTATTCACTTAATTCATCATAATCATAATTGTTAAAATCTGATAAAAAATCAATTACAAACTCATACAAAGAATGAATCGAATTAGCTGGAAAAGACTCAAACCGATATTTAACCAGACCTCGAAAGGTGAGAGCGAACAATCTGCATGTAACATTAGGATCAATGATATTATGTCTTAAAAATTTATAAATATGGTCTATTGCAGATGTGTTCCCTTCACCATCAAAGGTGAGTTCTGAAAAGAGATCAACTGTCTTGTTGGGAATAACTAGAAATGAGACATTGAAAGCATGTTCCAACACAGTTATTTGGGTAGGAGCCATGAAAAATTAAGAAATTGAAGAAATTGACTCCAAATAGTTAGGTTATCATCTAACCTGCCTTGTAGTGCATTATAAGATGACACAGAAGAAGGATTTATAAATATGGAATTATGAAAGGCTACCGGGTGAAACATTTAATCATTAAATCGACCTTGTCCCTCCTTCTAGCACCATTTGTTAATGGGCGTAAGTGACACACTGTCAACTGGAAGGTCAAATCTGAATCGGGGATGTCTAAATAACCCAAGCCGTTTGGAGTGAAATGACCTGATGGGTTTAATGGCTTCGTTAGCCAACTAGGGTCCTAAAGATAACAAAAGGAAATAAACTAACTAAAGAAAAGATTCTAACAATCGACACAATAATTACAAGTGTTTATCTAAGAATGTGAATATACAAATGATTATGAACATTTTATATACAACTTACAAGGTTTGCATGAAATCTTGTGAAAATGATTGTTTGATAAAGTTTCTGAATGAAATATGAAGAACACTTCTTTTGGGTTTTTTAAATATATTAAACAAATAGATACTAAATGAATATGATTGAAACAATGACACAAAAACAGTGAAAGCTAATTAATGCAATCATCATTTCATTCATAAACAACTCTAAATAAAATAAAAGAATGCATTTAATAACCTCTAACTAATCAGTCATCCAAAATCTAAGTTCCTTTCCTGTGTTGTATGAGCTCCTGTTTGTCCTGTATTAAGAGGAAACCTATGACAGGGAAAAATATAAATCTTCCTGAATAAATTCAAGGAAGTATTTCATGCATTTGGAGTGAATTTAAAACAACATAAAAATAACCAATTAATATCCTATGATCTCAAGATAATAAATAGCGGAGGACGAGACAAATCTCAATCCTAGACATTGATGTTATGAATAATTTAATAACATAAGTAAACTAAAAGGTAATTAAATAATTCCTTGATCACATGCACAAACTAGATCAACAACTCATGGACAATGTTTAAATATTTACTGATAAGAAATATCATATTATGACAAGACTAAAGCTAAATCATTAACAATAACATCTTATAACATAGAAGCAACATGAGAATAAAATAAGACCAACATTTTACAATTCACATAGGACTAAATCCAAAACCAAATTGTTCTCCTATATTGCTTCCACAAATTATATGTCCATACTGTAGACAAGGAAAAGTTGTCCCTTTAACACTAAACACCAACTACTATTTAAACAAGTCTCGGATCATTTACCTCTTATCATACAAGATAGAGGATGATCCCTGAAAATAAGCTTGTCTTACAAAAATAGAATAACAAAAAGATACTCATGTAGGAGTCTTTACATCAAAAAATAATTACATAAATGAGATTTTACTTTCAAAAATGGAAATTACTAAGCTATCAAGCGCTTAATCCATAATTCCTTCTCCTTGAAAATAGCCTCATAAACTGTTGTTTTCTTGAAAAATATAAAATAAAATTGAATTTTAGATAACAATTGCAAACTAATAATTTCAAAAGATAAGCTACAGGATTCTGTAGCTAGCTACAAGATTCTGTGTCTAGTCTAAAATAGTAAAAATAAAATAAAAAATTAAATCTTTCTATTTATTTTTCAAACAAAACCAAGTAAAAAAAGAATCAAAACAACTTTTTACCATTTCAGAGTTTAGACAAAGAAGCATCTGATAAATCCGAATTTATGATGGTGTTGAAATTCATCGAGTTTTTTGATAATTACATTACCAGCCTGCTTAATCATCTTGTTTGTAAAAAATAAGTCTGAATTAGTTTGTTTTGCATACCTGCCTTTTTTCTTGACAATTGATTTGTTTAAAACCACCTGTGTTGTCTCATGAATAGGAACCATACGAAACTTGTCCTTTAACACATCTAAAACCTCCTCCAATGAATTTCTAGGCATGAAAAAAGATCGTGGCTTTTTTCCCAATGGGTTCCGAATAGCAACATAAGTTCGATTTGTGGTAGCATGGTCTTATTGTGGATCAACACACAGGTTTTCGAAAATAGGGTTAGACATGTAGGAGATGGGGTTTTTATTGAGATGGAGAGGCAATTCTACTACAGTCTTAGATAGGGTAAAATCATTTCGAAACAAGAAATTTTCTCAAGTATCCCCAGCCTTAGATAAATGCGACAACACAAGAATTCAAATTAGACCATGGTAAAAAAAAGGCTTGACATGGGATTTACCTTCTGTCTTTGATAAAGCTTAGAAATTTTTTGCAGACTCATAAACAGAAGAAGGGAATATATAACTTGGAACCCAACAAAACCAATAACAGGCTTGAATATTTGACCAAAATAAATAAAAACAAAAACGCTTACCTCAACCACAAAATAAATTATGCGATTTTTCCCTCCAAAGAATGAGATGTATCTCTGAAACTGTGTGGTTTATGAAACAAATTCCCTCATGGAAGGTAAATGGATCCATTTCTGAAATGGGTTTTAAACAGCTTGGCCAAATTCGTAACCGTTTGCTCAGAAACCTTCTCGCAAAAACGTGTCTCAGGTACGCAATTATGGGTTTTCTTGAAAAAAGAAACTCAGAGTCATTTGGTTCAATCTGAACAAAAGGAGCCGTGGTCACTGTCAAATAGGCACAATAGATATTACCAGGGATAAGTTTTGGTTTCCAACAGACGATCAATAGAAACAGGTCTGAGCAGAGAGTGAAAGCATGAAAATAGCAGAGCCTGGGGGCTATCGTAGCCTGGATAGGAGAATTAGGTAGAATGAAAACCAAAGGGTTCATAGAATTTCATACCATCTCTCGCGATGAGTGCCAAAACCTACAGAGTACAAAACCCTATGCACATAATGAATATCTTCATCAACGTTTTGGGCCAGCAAGGTAAGGCGAAAATGCAAGTTCAACATGCCTGTACACATTGGCATGAATGTTGATATGACCATTAAACTCATGAGAAGAATATCACAGTTAACCAAGGTTCTTCATGCATCAAAAATTTTTGACAATGAACTATTGAACCATTGAATTCATAACAACCATAATAAAAGAAGAAAAATTTGATAATGGATTAATCAACCATTTCATAAGATTTGAATTTTAATCACACATGGGTGGATTTTAAAATGATTTTTCTAAGGTAAAATATTATTAAACTAAGCCAAGTTTTAGGTTTAAATTCATGCTTACATTCATGAATTTAAAATTAAAAAAATGAAAATGCAAACGATAAAGATTCAATAAGGTAAGCTTTAATCCAACAATCGTTTCGAAACTCAGAAAAAATGTTTAGAAATTGGAAGGTGATGGTAGCTACATAAAAAGATATAATCTCTTTATGGGAACTCAGATTGTGATAAGAATCAAAAAATATTGGTGGCTGCCAACAATGGCGACATATTGGGCGAAGCAGTTATCTCTGCATCACTAGAAAATTTATGTCAGGGGATCACATGAAATAAATTTCTAGAAACAGTCAACAACAGGTCAAGCATTCCGATCATAACTCATAAAATAACACAGTTTATCATCAGATGTATTTATGTCTAAAAAATGTAATCTGGCATCTAACTTAGATTACAAGTGTAGCGATGTTTATGTAGTTGACTTCGATACTGTTGATAGGGCCACTGCTATCTGTAGGTGTTCATAGCCTTAGCATGGATGCCATTTGACCCACTTTAGTACCTCTATTCTGTCCAAGAGTCGTCCAATCATGACACGAGACATATTTCCACTTGATCAAATTGAAAGACATGCTTGAGGATATTCATAAACACGACATTGCTTCGTTGCCAGCAGGCCTCTTTAGTACCCCAATGAAGTTTCCTTGGTATCATGCATGCATTTACCTGTTGCCAACAGACCTGTTCAGTGTCTCGATGGGTTTACATACACTTCCCACACATTGTTGTTCTTTCAAATCTCTAGAAATTGTTTATAATTTGCAGAACTTAATAATATTCAAGAGGGTGGGGTGATACTGAAAATCTCATAGTTTGGCATCAATATTTCGATCATTTAAAAATCATTCTCCTTTTTGATGATCTTCATCATACTTTGGACACTTAGGTTTCTGTTAGGAAACCATCTCGAGGACAGGAAGGTACAACTAATTTGTTTTCCTTAAAATAAGGATAGCATTAGAAGCTTATTAGTGATAATCGCGTCTACTTGTAATCTAAAAGGAGAAACTAGAAACACTGATTGGAACATAAACTTACTTCTGTTGTTCTAAGTTTTAGCATTTACTGCTCAAATGCTTGGGAGGTTATCAAATGCTGCTAATGAAATGAGAATTATGATTCCCTTCCATAAATGTAATGGTGACTCGAATTTTTTTTGAAAACAAATAAAAAACAAGCAAAATGAAAAGAACCAAAATAAAAAACAAAAAAGAAATTAAAAATATTCACAAGAGGGTGGATCTGAAATCATCAAACAAAATATCTCTTGAGAGAGACTAAAAGAAAAAGAGAAAAATGCTTATTAATATGAGTGCAGTCCTACTTGTGGCACCTTGGGTTAGGGTTGAATTGACAGTTCAAATTTACTTATCTCTTTACTTTTCATTTAAAAAATTTCATGATGATACTGTGTTTTTGAAAAGAAATGTTAAACGAAAAGATGAGACAAAACGATCAAAGTGGACTTGCTTGATAATAGTCATATTATGGTTTTCTTGGTGTGCCCACTTGTGTTCTTTAACTGCATTATTACAAAATGAAACAGTGAGAAATAAAGCTAAAATAAAACCTACTCCTAAACCTACTCTAACTACTAAACAAATCAAAATACTAAGCGAAGTCATGCTTCCAATGTAGCCATCGGAGTAACTCCAATCCTGCAATGGAAAAAAAATCAAATATTACTAACAAGAATGGTAGTATATCGAAAAATGAAAAAAATATATCATACTTACCTTTATCATCATCATTTAAAAACAAAGCAAGCATGATCTTACCATTCCCTTGAACAATCTTTTTGTATGAATCCTCTATCCATTATGCAATTTTGTCATCATATGGGTCAAAAAAATATGAAAAAATTGAAGCTTGTGAGAGTTATGGGGACCTGACATAACCATCGGCCTAGACCAAAGTGCTCCATCCTCCCGAAAATTTTCCTTTCGTTCCATATTTTCTCCATCTGAAGGATATAAAATGAGTATGTCAAAGTTACCTCCTTGATCTCTAAATAAAGTGAATATAATCTTACTGTTCACTGGAAAATTTTAGAGATATGAATACTCCAACCAATGTGCAACCCTATCATAATACATGCAATTACTAACATGGGATTGTTCGAAAGAATTCACATACGACAAATATTCCTGATGAGAATAAAGTATTAGAATATCAAGGAAATAATCTTTTAAAAAGGTCGGATCAAGATGGCGAGAACTTATTGTGATTCTCGATCGAAAAACAAGTGTCTCATTCTCTTGAAACTTTCCATTGAGATCAAATACTTCAAGATCAACTATTTGAGGTGGACTAAATGGAACTTCTAACATTTTTGAATAATCATCATTGGTAATAATATTTGGCCGATTATACTTTTCAACCTCAAATAATTGATCATGGAAAAGTTTAGATCCTTTTTGAAGCACAAATTGAGATGAATCAATGGAAGATGCAATTTGAGACTCTTTCAAATCATTTCTTGATTTACCCACGGATAATTGATGAGAATAAAAATTAATATGTTCATGGGCAGAATTATTTTCCTCTTTATCTTCTATTCGGTAATCTCTATTAATTTGTACCTCATTATATACTATTGAATTCTCTCCAAGGTAATATGGAACACACAATTGCACAATAATAGGATAAAAAATATCAGGGTACAAGGAATAAATGTAGAATAATTGAGGAGACGAAATGCATCTCTTGAAATGATAGGTATATGCATTTCGAAATCTGGTTTTCTTCCCTCTCCTTGTATACACTGATCAACCTCTATTGTATTCTCTTTTAAAGAGTACGAGACAATTTCTAAGAGACAATTTGGTTCATTGTGTAAGGGAAAATTTGAGAGAAAATCACTAGAGATAGAAGGTTGATTAATAGTCTGACTAATGAGTTTGTCTCCTACTGATTGATCATGGACCCGTTCAACTAAATTAAGGGAAGTTTTATCATCCACATGATTATCACCTTCACATTCAACCTCTTTTACTTTAGAAACAGTTATAAAATCTATGAGAGTGTGACAACTGTCATCTTTTGAAGTCAAGGTTCCTTCTTCGATAAGAGGAGACATTGTTGGCAAATAATGAATAGAGGTGACAATTTCATTTTGTAAAATATGATGTTGCTCATGATTTTCCAAAATGAAAGAAGTTGACAAAAATTGTGGTGCTTCAAAATCTTCAAGATCAACATGAAAATTTGAACCATCTTGAGATTGAGTATTAGTGCTCAATTCAGATTGGTTAACAATTAATTGATCTTGCTTGTCTAAGAGAGAAACGAGATATTCAAACCATTCATTAATAAGCGACATTTCTTTCAAAGGGAATATAGTACAAACATGTATGAATGTTATTGCAAAATCATTGAATGATTCACCATTTTCTTTCCTTAAGCAACTTAATTCTTCACTTAATTCATCATAATCATAATTGTTAAAATATGATAAAAATTCAATTACAAACTCAAACAAAGAATGAATCGAATTAGCCGAAAAAGACTCAAACCAATATTTAACTTGACCTCAGAAGGTGAGAGCGAAAAATTTGCATGTAACATTAGGATCAATGATATTATGTCTTAAACATTTATAAAAATTTTTAGAAATATGGTCTACTGCATATGTGTTCCCTTCACCATCAAAGGTGAGTTCTGAAAAGACATTAGTGGTCTTGTTGGGAATAATTGGTAATGAGACATTGAAAGCATGTTCCAACACAGTGATTTGGGCAAGAGCCATGAAAAATTAAGAAATTGAAGAAATTTCTCCAAATAGTTAGCTTGTCATCTAACCTAACTTGTAGTGCATTATAAGATGACACAGAAGAAGGATTTATAAATATGGAATTATGAAAGGCTGTGGGGTGAAACATTTAATCATTAAATCGACCTCGACCCTCCTTCTAGCACCATTTTTTGATGGGCGTAAGTGACACACCGTCAATTGGAAGGTCAAATCCAGACCGTGGTTGTCTAAATAACCCAATCCGTGTGGAGTGAAATGACCTGACGGGTTTAATGGCTCCGTTAGACAACTAGGGTACTAAAGATAGCGAAAGGAAATAAACTAACTAAAGAAAAGATTCTAACAATCGACACAACAATTACAAATGTTTATCTAAGAATGTGAATATACAAATGATTATGAACATTTTATATACATTTTACAAGGTTTGCATGAAATATTGCGAAAATGATTGCTTGATAAAGTTTCTGAATCAAATATGAACAACACTTCTTTTTGGGTTTTTTAAAGATATTAAACAAATAAATACTAAATGAATGTGATTAAAACAATGACATAAAAACAATCAAAGCTAATTAATGCAATCATCATTTCATTCATAAACAACTCTAAATAAAATAAAAGAATGCATCTACTAACCTCTAACTGATCAATCATCCAAAATCTAAGTTCCTTTCCTGCATTGTATGAGCTCTTGTTTGTCTTGTATTAAGAGGAAACCTATGACAGGGAAAAATATAAATCTTCCTGATGAAATTCAAGGAAGTATTTCATGCATTTGGTGTGAATTTAAACAACAGAAAAATAACCAATTAATATCCCGTGATCTCAAGATAATCAATAGAGGAGGACGAGAGAAATCTCAATCCTGGACATTGATGTTATGAATCATTTAATAACATAAGTAAACTCAAATATATTTAAATAATTGCTTGATCATAGGCGCAAACTTGATCAACATATCATGGACAACGTTTAAATATTTATTGATATGAAATATCATATTATGACAAGACTAAAGATAAATCATTAATAATAACATCTCATAACATAGAAGCAACAGGATAATAAAATAAGACCAACATTTTACAATTCACATAGGACTAAAGCCAAAAGCAAATATATTGCTTCCACAAATTATATGTCCATACTGTAATCTAGGAAAAGTTGTCCCTTTAACACTAAACAATAACTACTATTTAAACAAGTCTTGGATCAGTTACCTCTTATCATACAAGATAGAGGATGATCCATGAAAACAAGCTTGTCTTACAAAAATAGAATAACAAAAAGATACTCCTGTAGGAGTCTTTACATCAAAAAATAATTACAGAAATGAGTTTTTTCTTTCAAAAATGAGAAATTACTAAGCTATCAAGCGCTTAATCCATAATTCCTTTTGCTTGAAAATAGCCTCATAAACTGTTGTTTTCCTGAAAAAGATAAAACAAAATTGAATTTTAGATAACAATTGCAAACTAACAATTTCAAAAGATAAGCCACAAGATTCTGTAGCTAGCTACAAGACTCTGTAGCTAGTCTAAAATAGTAAAAAAAAAAAAAACATTTCTTTTTATTTTTCAAACAGAACCAAATAAAAAAAGAATCAAAACAACTTTTTACCATTTCAGAGATTAGACAAAGAAGCATTTGATAAATCTGAATTTATGATGGTGTTGAAATTCATTGAGTTTTTTTATAATTACATTACTAGCATGCTTAATCCTCTTGTTTTTAAAAATTAAGTCTGAATTACTCTGTTTTGCATACCTGCCTTTTTTCTTGAAAATTGATTTGTTTAAAACCACCTGAGTTGGCTCATGAATAGGAACCATAGGAAACTTGTCCTTTAACACATCTAAAACCTCCTCCAATGACTTTCTAGGCATGAAAACAGATCGTGGCTTTTTGCCCAATGGGTTCTGAATAGCAACAAAAGTTCGATCTGTGGTAGCATGGTCTTCTTGTGGATCAACAAACAGGTTTTCGAAAATAGGGTTAGACATGGGGGAGCTGGGGTTTTTATTGAGATGGAAAGGCAATTATACTACAGTCTTAGGTAGGGTAAAATCATTTTGAAACAAGAAATCTTCCCAAGTATCCCCAGCCTTAGATAGATGCGACAACACAAGAATTCGAATTAGACCATGGTAAAAAAAGGCTTGACATGGGATTTACCTTCTGTCTTTGATAAATCTTAGACATTTTCTACAGACTCATAAATAGAAGAAGGGGATATATAAGTTGGAACCCAGAAAATCCAATAATAGGATTGAATCACTGAGCAAAATAAATAAAAACAAAAACACTTACCTTAGCCGCAAAATAAATTCTGAGATTTTTCGTTCCAAAGAACAAAATGTATCTCTGAAATTGTGTGGTTTCTGAAAAAATTGCCCGCGTGGAAGGTAAATGACCCTATTTCCAAAATCGACCAGTCCATCAAAAATGACCCCATTTTTTATGCTAAGCTGCGTTATTTTCTCAGTTATGATCAGAATGTTTGACCTGTTGTTGACCGTTTCTAGAAATTTATTTCATTTGACCCCCTGACATAAATTTTCTGGTGATGCAGAGATAATTGTTTCACCCAGTATGTCACCATTGTTGGAATCCACTAGCATTTTTCGATTCTTACCACAATCTGAGTTCCCATAAAGAGATTATATCTTTTTATGTAGCTGACATCACCTTCCAATTCGTAAACATTTTTTCTGAGTTTTGAAATGATTGTTGGATTAAAGCTTACCTTATTGAATCTTTATTGTTTGCATTTTCATTTGTTTTATTTTTAATTCATGAATGTAAGCATGAATTTAAACATAAAACTTGGCTTGGTTTAATAATATTTTACCTTAGAAATATCATTTTAAAAGCCACCCATGTGTGATTAAAATTCAAATCTTATGAAATGGTTGATTAATCCATTATCATTTTTTTCTTGTTTTATTATGGTTGTTATGAATTCAATGGTTCGATAGTTCATTGCCGAAATTTTTTGATGCATGAAGAACCTTGGTTAACTGTTGATATTTTTCTCATGAGTTTAATGGTCATATCAACATTCATGCCAATGAGTACTGGCATGTTGTACTTGTGTTTTTGCCTTACCTTGCTGGCCCAAAATGTTGATGAAGTTATTCATTATGTGCATAGGGTTTTGTACTCTATAGGTTTTGGAACTCATTGCAAGAGATGGTATGAAATTCTATGAACCCTCTGATTTTCGTTCTCCCTAATTCTCTTATCCGAGCTACGATATCCCCCAGGCTTTGCTATTTTCATGCTTTCACTCTCCGCTCAGACCTATTTCTGTTGATTGTCTGTTGGAAACCAAAAATTATCCCTAGTAATATCTATTGTGCATATTTGACAGTGACCATGACTCCTTTGGTTCATACTGAACGAAATGAATTTGAGTTTCTTTTTTCAAGAAAACCCGTAATTGCATACCCGAGACATGTTTTTGCGGGAAGGTTTATGAGAAAACGGTTACAAATTTGGCCAAGCTGTTTAAAACCCATTTCGGAAATGGGATCATTTACCTTCCATGAGGGAAGTGTTTTCATTAACCACACAGTTTCATAGATACGTCTCATTCTTTGGAGGGAAAAATCTCATAATTTATTTTGCGGCTGAGGTAAGAGTTTTTGTTTTTATTTATTTTGCTCAACAATTCAAGCCTATTATTGGTTTTGCTAGGTTCCAAGTTATATATGCCCTTCTTCTATTTATGAGTCTGCAGAAAATGTATAAGCTTTATCAAAGAAAGAAGGTAAATCCCATGTCAATCCTTTTTTTTACCATGGTCTAATTCGAATTCTTGTGTCGTTTCATCTATCTAAGGTTGGGGATACTTGGGAATATTTCTTGTTTCGAAATGATTTTTCCCCACCTGAGACTACAGTAGAATTGCCTCTCCATATCAATAAAAATCCCATCTCATGCATGTCTAACCCTACTATAAAAAACCAGTGTGTTGATCCACAAAAAGACCATTCTACCACATCGAACTTCTGTTGCTATTCAGAACCCATTGGGAAAACATCCACGATCTATTTTCATGCCTAGAAATTTATTAGAGGAGGTTTTAGATGTGTTAAAGGACGGGTTTCTTGTGGTTCCTATTCATGAGCCAACTCAGGTGGTTTTAAACAAATCAATTGTCAAGAAAAAAGGCAGGTATGCAAAACAGAGTAATTCAGACTTAATTTTTACAAACAAGAGGATTAAGCAGGCTGGTAATGTAATTATAAAAAAACTCAACGAATTTCAACACCATCATTAATTCAGATTTATCAAATGCTTCTTTGTCTAATCTCTGAAATGGTAAAAAGTTGTTTTGATTCTTTTTTTATTTGGTTCTGTTTGAAAAATAAATAGAAAGATTTATTTTTTTATTTTATTTTTACTATTTTAGACTAGCTACATAATCCTGTAGATTATCTTTTGAAATTATTAGTTTGCAATTGTTATCTAAAATTCAATTTTGTTTTATGTTTTTCAGGAAAACAACAGTTTATGAGGCTATTTTCAAGGAGAAGGAATTATGGATTAAGCGCTTGATAGCTTAGTAATTTCTCACAGGAGTATCTTTTTGTTATTCTATTTTTGTAAGACAAGCTTATTTTTAGGGATCATCCTCTATCTTGTATGATAAGAGCTAACTTATCAAAGACTTGTTTAAATAGTAGTTGTTGTTTAGTGTTAAAGGGACAAATTTTCCTGGATTACAGTATGGACATATAATTTGTGGAAGAAATCTAGGAGAATAATTTGCTTTTGGCTTTAGTCCTATGTGAATTGTAAAATGTTGATCTTATTTTATTCTCCTGTTGCTTCTATGTTATGAGATATTATTATTAATGATTCAACTTTAGTCTTGTCATAATATGATATTTCATATTAGTAAATATTTAAACGTTGTCCATGATTTGTTGATATTCAATGTTTTGGGAATCGACCAGTCCATCATGGCTTTAATCTTGTTAGGGTCTACCTCGACACCTTCGTGAGATACAATATGACCCAAATACTCTACCTCCTTCACCCAAAATAAACATTTGGATGGTTTGGCATATAGTTGTTTCTCCTTTAGTAGTCGTAGCACCCTATCAATATGTCAAACATGATCCTCCCAAGACTTGCTATAGATTAGTATATCATCAAAAAAATACTAACACAAATTTTTGAAGGAAGGGCTTGAAAATGGAATTCATTAACCCTTGGAATGTGGAAGGTGCATTTGTAAGGCCAAAAGGCATGACCAAAAATTCATAATGGCCTTCATGAGTTCAAAATGTTGTTTTGGGGATATATGCTTCCTTCATTATAATCTGATGATACCCTGAACGAATATCCAACTTTGTGAAGTAGATTGATCCATGTATTTCATCTAACAATTCATCAATGACGAGAATCAAAAACTTATCTTTAATAGTGATCTTGTTGAGCTCTCTATAATCTAGACACATACACTATGATCCCTCTTTCTTGATTACCATCACCATCGGTGTGGAGTAATAACTTTGGCTATGTCTAATAGTGCCATCCTGTAACATTTTTTCAACCATACGCTCAATTTCATTCTTCTGGGCATAAGGGTATCTGTAAGGCCTGATGTTAGGAGGAAAAATCCTAGGAATTAGGTGAATAACATGATCATGATTGCGAGTGGGTGGAAGACCTCTGTGAATATATTCAAATACTTTGGAATTCTTATCAATGATACCTTGGAGATCTAGGGGAATATATGTCTTAGATGTTTGAACATATAGTGAGCATAGTTGTACAATAACACCTTGATGCCCCTTTTTCAATAATTTTGTCATGACATTAGAGCTTATCACCTTACTGGATTTCCTTGTGATACCCCTTAACTCAATTTCCTTTCCTTCTACTGAAAATTTCATGAAAAGTTCTTGAAAATTAAAAGCCATTGTTCTCAATGATTGTAACCATTAGACTCCTAGTACGACATCAATACCACCCATGGGTATAACAATGATTGGACTATTCATTACATATTCCCCCATATTAAGATTGATATTATGGCATTTTTCTTAGCAATTTATAGTTCCTCCATTTGCAATCATTACTTGAAAATATGACACTGGATATATAAATCAATTGAGAGCTCTGGCTAATTTATAGTGAATGAAATTATGAGTACTATTAGAATCAATTAGGACTATTACCTTTTTCTTTTTGATATATCCTTCAATCTTGAGGGTTTGAGGAGTTTTAATTCCAACCAATTCATTACATGATATGGTGGGATTCAACTCTTCAAAAGAAATCTCTTCTACGTTTTCATCTTGAGATGGTTCGTGTTCTTATTCTTGTTCTTCTTCCTCTTCACAATCTATGTAGAATGATTTATTCTCACCACACTTATATCCCTTACTGTACTTTTTGTCACAATTAAAGCATAAACCTTTTTCTTTTATTTCTCCAATTGTTGAGGTGTCAACCTTGTAGTCTGAGGTGTTTTAGAAGAAGGAACATCATTCTCTCAATAGATGTTAGGAGTGGTCCTTCTAGTAGCCATATTTTTACTTTCAACATTTCTCACCACCCTGAACACATTCTCCAATGATTTGGATTCCCAAAGGTGAACCTCATGTTGAATGTTATCCTTTAAAGTTCCTATGAATATATCAATCAGGTGCTCATCTGGAATATTCGTTACCTTTATATTCAATATTTGGAAGTTCTCAATGTGCTCCGCAACTGAATGCTTTTGTTTCAAATTTGTCAATTGGCTGAAGAAGGTATTGCTCCTTGTATCCTCATAGTGTGCTATCATTTCTTCCGTGAAAATTGTCCAAGTGACAAATGATTTGCGAGAGAAAATCCATCGATACCACACAAATTGATTGGGTTCTAAATTTAAAGATGCAATTTGTACCTTTTGTGTGTGTGGCACATCAAGTAGATCAAAAAACTTCTCCATCTGGAGTATCCATGTGATTGGATCATTTCCATCAAACTGTTCGTTTTTATTCATATGAGATATGAGAGATATTCGATATATTATTACAATAATGAGTGTTCCATATATAGGGAACATAATGTGACCATCCATGAAAGGATGCGTCCCTTGAATAATCAATAACTACTTATTATTATCATTTACTTATTATATACTATATTTAATAATCAATAATAATTATATTATTAATTATTATCTTTAGAGAATGTCTTCCTGATGTTTTCCAAACATCAACACTCCCTCTCAGTGAGGGAGGCATTCTTTGCCACGCCAAGTCTGTCACGGAAGTACTTAAACTTCATCATGGTTTGGTAAGAACATCAACAACCTGCTCATCTGTAGGAAGGTACTGCACCAATATTTCCTTCCTTTGCACCATGTCTCGGATGAAATGGTACTTGATCTCAATGTGGTTTGATTTGTCATGAAACACTGGATTATCAGAGATCTTCACACAACTTTGGTTACCATAATGAATAATGGTGGAATCCAACACATGTTCGGATAGATCTGCAAGGAGCTTGTGAAGCCACACTGCTTCACAGACTGTCATACTTAATGCAATGTATTATGCTTCTGTTGTGCTCAATGCCACAGAAGTTCATTTCCTGCTACACCAGGAAACCATGAAAGATCCCAAAGTGAAGCAACACTTGAAGGTGCTCTTTCTATTCACTGCACTCCCTTCCTAATCAGAGTCAATATATTCCTACCATATCATATCAATACTGGAAGTATATCTCAGACCATGTCGAACTGTGCCTTGCAAGTATCTCAACACATGTTTCACAACAATCTAGTGTGTCTATCTCAACTGACTTATAAACTGGCTAAGTGCACTCACTGCATAGCAAGTATTTGGTCTGGTGTTAACCAGATACATCAATTATCCAACCAGCTGTCTATACAGAGTCGGATCAATTTTGTCATAATCGAAAGAATACACACTTAGTTTCTTCAGATTCGTCATCATTGGTGTAGTCACGGGCTTCAAGTTTAGTATCTTAAACTTCTTGAATATCTCAACTGTGTACTTCCTCTAACTCAGGAAGATCTCATCAGTTCTCTGCCACACCTCTAGTCCCAAGAAGTAGTGCATCATACCAAGGTCCTTCATCTCAAACTCAAGGGCCAACGCATACTTGCATTCAATAATAAGGCTCTCTGTATTGGTGAGGAATAAATCATCAATGTAGAGGACCAGAATCATGGACTTAATATTAACAATATTGTAGTACATGCTAGGATCGAAAACACTTGTTGAACCCCAAACATCATCAGGTGTCCATCGATCTTTGCATACCAAGCACGAGGTGGTTTCTTGATTCCATACAAGGCCATCTTCAACCTGCACACATGAGACTCCTTCTCATGTATCACGAAAGCATATGGTTGCTCGATGTATACTTCTTCCTTAATCTCTCCATTGAGAAAGGTTGTCTTTACATCCATATGATGTACTCTCTAACCCATGGATTTTGCAGGAGAAATAATCATCCGGATAGAAGTGTATCGAGCAAGAGGAGGAGATGTCTCCTCATGATCTATTCCATCCACCTAAGAGAATCCTCTAGAAACAAATCTCGTTTCGTGCCTCTCGATTCTCCCATCAACTGTGTGTGTGATCTTGTAGATCCATTTGGAAGTCACTGCAAACTTCCCCTCAGGTATCGAAACAATATCCGACACATCATTCTTCATGATAGACTGATACTCCTCCATCATGGCATCTCTCCATACTGGATGACTAGATGCCTCTTCATAATAGGAATATCAGAACCAATGATGTGGCTCATAGCTGTGGCATAACACAAATATCTCTGAGGTCTCTTACTCTCTTTGAAGGTACCACGAGGAGCTACATGTATTTATGCCTCCTGCAGAGTCTGCCGATTCCATGTAGGTCTCTTCTGACCTACTACAATATCTCTGGGAACATCAACTGGAGGGGGAGAAGGAACCATCTCTTCTTGTTTCTCACCATAAATATCCATGTGAGATCATCTAGATCTCATGAAGGCTACCTCCTCCTCAAAGGTAACATCTATGCTCACCTCAATCTATCTCTGACCAGGGATGTAGATCCAATATGCCTTTGAAGACTCATTGTACCCCACAAATGCACCCTTTCTTCTTGAAGGATTTAGCTTGGTCCTTTTCTCCTTGGATACATGAATGTATATAGGACACCTAGATCTCCTGAAGTGTTCAACCTTAGGCTTCACCCATGAACCATATCCATACTAGACATCTCGTGGTTCCCTCATGGAACCATTGTCTAAGCCATATTGAGGTTCCCTCATGGAACCACTATTTCACAAGACATAGCGAGGTTTCCTCGTGAAACCAATGTCTCACAAGACATATCGAGGTTTCCTCATAAAACCAATGTCTTGGTTCCTTCAGCTGATCGTCTGAGGCATGTCAGTATGAAGTCTACATTCCCCCCTACTAGTCTACACAAGATCCTCCAGGGGGACTGTCTCATGATGTTGCCTCAAACATCTCTTTAAAATATTCCGTTGTAAAGTTAGTCAATAAGTCCTTTGAGGATCATCATCTGATCGTGATCGGTCCAAGATCCATTGGATTTCTAACAATACCTTATCTTCTATGTCTGGGTGTTGGATGAGAATCCAAAAGAACCAGGAGAGCGCAGCAAAAGTAATGTCCCGCCCTGCTAGGACGAAGTTCATAAACATATCTCAAACCTCTTTATCAGACAAAACACCACGCCCATCATCTTTGAAATGTGTTTGCATCACAATAGACAACAGGTCAACCCACTCACAACTCATGCCACTTGCCAATTCCTACCGTCTTTGTAGAATTGTTTGTTCAACAAAATTGTTAATGATTTGTACAGGCACTTTGAGCTTTCCATTATGATTCCTAGAAACCTCATTGTCTTCCATATAGGGTGAGGCGTCATGAACCGATAGGTGGTGGCTTCAATCGCTTGGTGAAATGCTCTCTCAACCTTAATATCTCCCAAGCCAGGACAGAGGCAACTCACATCCACTCCAAAAACAATGATGCAAATGTCGTCGAATGCCAAATGGACGATGACATATTGAATGTCTACAGTTGAGGCGCTTCGAGATGTGTGTTCCAGTATAGCCACAAGCCTCGAGTTCTATTATTATTTATTCCATGGAATATAGCTCAAGTTATTTCTGCTTGTTGTGTTACCACTTATGTTATCTTCATCGAGTGGATTGAGAACTGAATTTCCCCAATGGCTAATTCTGAATGTAATTCTCGGATGCCAGAATGGAGTTCGCCTCATATTCCAGTTTGTTTCAGTTATCCGGAGGGCCATGTTTGGAACCCTTCTCATTATATTCCCACTTCAAACTCTAACTTTTTGATGGATGGATATAATAGCAATGTAAATTTTACAGAGCTTTTTAGAGATCTTTTAGAGGGGGTCTATCATAGATGTGGGCGGATCTATTCCTCAACTGAATACCACCCATTATGAAAACATGCAGTGGCTGGATATTCCAACACTGGATTCACCTTGGTCGATAATACCACCTGGATTTAGTCCCAGCACCTTGTTGGACTCTCCCGCTACTTTTGAGATATATGGATGATTTTATGGGCCTCCCGTGAGGGAGTCAACCCAGTCCTACTCTGATACCATGTTGCTTTTTATTCATATGAGATATGAGAGATATTCAATATAATATTACAATAATGAGTGTTCCATATATAGGGAACATAAGGTGACCATCCATGAAAGGATGTGTCCCTTGAATAATCAATAACTACTTATTATTATCATTTACTTATTATATACTATATTTAATAATCAATAATAATTTTATTATTAATTATTATCTTTAGAGAATGTCTTCCCGATGTTGTCCAAACATCAACACAAAATTCCTCATATCGATCTTAGGAAAGTGGTTGGTCTTCAACCCAAAGTTGGAGTTTCTCTAGTCTTGATTCATCTTCCTTGTGTTCTCATCATGAATTTCATGGGACACATTTTCAGTTTCAGGTGGCCTCTCTATTAGGAAAATTTTCAATCCTTCCATGATGTTCCTTTTTAAACCATCCATCTTAGTATCCATTATTTAGTCCAACTTAGCTTCAGTTGAATCCATCATCCCTTGTAGTTCATCTTTTGTTACTAACTTCTTTTGTAAATCATTTATGTCCTTGCACATTTCTTCACCTTCATTAAGGGTCCAAGTAGGACTGTCTAAAGGATTAATTGGTGTAGAAGTTTCCTTTTTTGGTGTCATGTTGGCCAAGTATCACTACAAGGTAGGAATTCCTAATTGGATTAGGCATAGGTCCTCACAGACAAGGGAGTGTCAGGTGCTATAACTCTCTGATATACGTTCGAGGTCCAACAATAGTACTCGACCCAATATATCAGGGCACTAACTAAGGAGGCTTGACGATTCCCTTAGTCGGATTATCCGACTACCTATGTATTAGAGAGTGATCTCCCTAAGTGATGTTCTTGGTGTACTATAGTAACAAGACAACCAAAAGGTAAGTCTCACGATTCTATGAGGTCTCTCGATATACACAAGATACTTGGGAGATTATATCCGTAGTAGTGTTTTCTAATGCAAAACCATTCGAAAGGGGTCTTCTGAGATACTCTAGGTACATGGAAGAACCACACAATCCTTGGGTTGTAGAGTTGACAAGTACTAACAGCTCATATGTTTAGAGACGTTAGGATACATCTGTACCTAAAAATCCCTAAGATTCTCTCATTTTATGTGATACTCCTTTTATCCCACTTTATTATACCTTTTGAATCACCCCAATTGAATCTTATAGTCAAAAGATATGAAAATTTCCAAAAAACAAATGCACCTTTTAAACCTTGATTTGGAGGTGGTTCTGCTAGATGATATTTCTTCTGTTGTATCTACAAAATTTTGTTATGTATTTATTTGATATGCCTTCTCTACAATTCCATAGGTCTGATCAAAATTGGATGTGCCAAGTGGAATTTATGGTAACTTCCCCACACCTTGTTGATTTTTAGCCCTTCCAGGAGAGCGTACTTGTAAAGCGTTCCAAGAGAACAATATTTGATATTTGATTATGAAAACTACACCATAAATACTAAAGACTATCCAATATCCAATTCAACTGGTCTCACTTAATTTGGATACTCATTGAAGAATATATCATTGTTTTACCTGGAACACCTATTTGAGACTAGTAAATATGACTAGTCAACTACCCTATCTTACACATGGTGTATCTATAAACTTAGGATGCCCCAGAATATGAAATTTTTATTATAGATACGTTGATAATTTCTGTGAATACAATCAATGTTTCAAGGTCTGAAACATCACATAAAAACTTTTATAGCGAAAATGTCATGATGACTAAATTCATGATGATTCTAGAACCCAATATTACACAGGCTATATCTTCGAAAGTATAAAGCCTCAAAAGTTGAAATTTTAACCCCAAGTACCTTGATCAATATAATAAATATTATCCAAGGTGTTCCTTCTGAAATGGTGTATAAAAAAAGTTATAGCGAAAATTACAAGGTGTCTCAGATGCAGCAGCGAAACCCCAAGACCTTGAGCTCTAAAACCAAATGTTAAGAATCAAATATCAAAATAGAAAACCTCAGAACAAGTACTCAATGCCTTGAAAAATAGAGAATTTAAGATAATAAACCTCTTCGAGGGGGAATGTTGGCAATATGGCATTACAGGTTGGCATTGATGACAAATAGATGAGAAACATTGACTATGATGACATGTATGTCTATGTTGACAGAGCCGTGGATGAGGTAGTATGATGACAAATAAAAAGGTTGGCATCAATGGCATTGAAATTAACAATAGATCTGTGATGATGATAATAGGCATTGATGGCATTAACAATATTGACTTCCCTGCATATTTTAATGACTCTCAGAGGCAAGCCACAAAGGATGCTAAATGTGATGAGAATCATAAATGAACCAACTATAGTTGCAATTCCTCATGGTTTGGACAAAAAGGCTACCTCAATTGGTGAGAAAAATGTTTTTGATTTTTGATCTAAGGGGACGAACATTTGATGTTTCTTTATTAACTATTGAAGAGGGTATCCTTGAGGTTAAAGCCACAACATGAGATACCCATTTGGGCAGTGAGGATTTAGGAGGCTCAGAAACAACCTGTGAAAAGGAAAAGAGAACATTGTCTTCAACTGCTCAAATTACCATTGAGATGGATTCTTTGTATGAAGGTATTGCTTATTACTCCACCATTACTAGGGCCAAATTTGAGGAGATCAACATGGATTTGTTTAAGAAATTCATGGAGCCCGTTGAGAAGTGTTTGAGAGATGCCAAAATGATGAATTAGATCATTGTCCATGATGTTGTACTTGTGGGAGGATCTACTCGTATGCCCAAAGTTGCATCAATTGTTGCAAGATTTCTTCAATGGGAAGGAGATCTGTAAGAGTATCAATCCTGATGAAGTTGTTGCTTATGGTGTTGCGGTCCAGGCTGCAATTACTAATGGAGAAGGTAATGAGAAGGTGCATGACCTTTTTCTTCTGGATGTTACTCCATTTGTCACTTACCAATGACGAGGTACCAGTAGAGAAGAAAAATATCGATATGACTACTCACACCAATCCTATGAGAGATACAAATATGTTGGTGTTTGTATGGACTATGGAATGGCTTATGCATCTTTTTTTCTGTTTTCTATGGCGATTGGGGCCATCGACATCTGGTCTATTGTCTACAATATTGTGAGATCATCATCGTATAAAAAGGACCAAGAAAATCAAATAGAAGCTAGGATTGAAGAGAAGATCCCAAGTAAGGACTCCTCAAATATGGGTTTACGATTCAACATACTAGCTTGCCTTGTCTTCAAGTTGGAAATCAACAAAGGCCAAACTATTTTCCCATGGAGGTTTGAAAAATAGTAGAGGGCCAGCGGTACTCCAAACGATTGTGTGAGAGACAAATCACTGCCCTGTTGAAAGTAACGTGCCAACGTCCTAAAGATCAAGAGATGGACATTTTACAGACTCTTTATCACAATGCATATCATGAGGATCCTTATGCAAAGGAATTTGTTATCAAAATTAGTGACAGACTTGCATAGGTTGAAGCTCGAATTTTGCCTCCGCCTTGGCTCAAGTATCATGATACTGGAAGGGAGAAAGATTTCTTGCCGCAGGTCGGGCAATGGAATATGATGAACAAGAAAATGGTGAACGGAGGAACAGTAAACTCTTGGGCCTGTGTGAAATTTTCTCGAAGTGTCCAGGACAGTGTTTCTCGTGGTTAGAAATACGCTTTAAACACCTTACCACAGCTCATTTGGACCAGACATAGTAAACAATTTTCATGATAGGAGAGCTCAAAGTAAATCATGGGGTTCAACCAATGAGGAGACTCAGCATCCTTCGGATCAAGCGATGGATGGTGAGGATTAAATCGCCAGTTGGGATTTATCCACATGCATAGTGTGAAGAGATTAATATTGGTTTATATGCATAACTCTTACTATGACTATTTGACGCAGAGTACAGAGGTATGGTTGGGGCTCTAGGTGTTTGGACTCCACGAGAAGCTCACCAGCCCGGAGCCCGGGACAACCTGTCAGGCACCCTACCTTTTGGTCAAAACGATAACAAACGTTGGATCTCCTCCAAGATAAGTATCTCGTTCTAAATGCTACCGATTCGGTGATTGCAAACAGTTCCGTCTATTTACGGAGCATTGCCTTGTCGAAGGTTGTAAATTCTTCCAATGTCAGTGTTGATGCAGAAGATGATATTTTAGTGTTGAAGTTTGATGAAACATTTCCACAAGAGGATACAATTTTGGACATTCAATTTCAGGGTACTCTGAATGATCAAATGAAGGGATTTTATTGAAATGCATATGTGATCAATGGTGATAATAGAAATATGGGAGTTACTTAGTTTGAACCAGCAAATGCTCGAAGGTGTTTTCCTTGTTGGGATGAACCTTCTTACAAGGCAAAATTTAAAATAATGGTTCAAGCACCTGTTGACCGAGTAGTTTTATCAAATATGCCAACTATTGAAGAAAAGTCTGATGGACATTTGACGACAGTCAGTTTTTAGGAATCACCTATTATGTCAAGATACTTGGTGGCAATTGTTGTGGACGAACTTGAATTTATAGAATGGAAAACTACAACAAGGAATAAAGTTTGTGTGTATTGTGAGGTTGGTAAAACCAAACAAGGGATGTTTGCTCTGGATGTTGCAGTAAGAACACTTCCATATTATGCCCAATATTTTGGGACTCCTTACCCCCTGCCAAAGTTGGATATTTTCAAAATAAAGGGGGGGGATTTTATTATGTTTTTAAGAAGACATCAAAAGCAAAATAAAATCAAAGTTATTAGTCTGAAAATTGAAGAGGTGTGATAGTTATGAATAGTTATATAGAACATACATGTTGTTTGATGAAAAGGTGTCATGTTTGGTGAAAAGGTGTGATGACAGGCCTATTTAAATGCTAAATACCAGAAGCAGTAGTGTGTCTCTATGTAATTGATTCATAATGTAATATATGGAGATCAAAGAAGCAGAGGAGTCCAGCTATATTAAGAGAGGAGTCCAGCTATATTAAGAGAATTTGATGTCAACAAGTTTGGTATGAAGTAACTAAAGGAAGGAAGGGAGTTGCTTGGGGTTTCTTATCAGAAAATCATTTTTAGAAGCCGAGAAAGTGTTGAAGGATTTTAGCTAAAGTTTAAAAGAAGATCATTAATTGAAGAAAATGTCAGTAGTGATAAAATTGTTCCAGGACTGAAATGTTAAATAGAGTAAAAATCCAGAGAGAAGGGTATGAAGTTTGAATGTAGATAACCAAAAGACCATACAAGCACAGGTTGTAACAAACAAGTAGAAAGTGCAGCAGTTAATGATTTTAAGAAGACTTGAAGAATTGAAAGTATCTCTGTGTGTTTATGAACACCTTGAACATTGTATAGTAAGAGAATTATACATGTTATAACCTGCATAAAGGGAGGAAGGGTGGAACAAGGGAAAACAAGTCAAAGTCAAAAGGTCAAATCTGACAGGACTTGTGTTAATGGTTGCATGAATCAAATTCAATATGAAGAGCAACAGAGTTTGAATTGCATTGTGAAATCAGTTGGATGTTAGCAAAAAATTCACATATCAACAATAAACTTAAACATGGTGGTAGGGTGGTTCTAGGGCAGGCTACAAGCCTGTAGGGGGTCGTAGCCTCCTTCTAGTTGCAGCTGGTAAATAGGGTGTCAAAGTATCCTTTCAGTGGTAGCTAATAAACTAGGGGGTCGTATCCTCCTTCCAGTTATAGCTGGTAAATGGGGTGTGGAAGCATCCCTTTAGTGGTAGCTGAAGAAACTTGGACAGTCTCTCCATCAAGTTGTAGCTTGAAAACAGTTTTGTAAAAGAACAATTTATTAATGAGAAAAGAGTTGGTGCTTTTTCTTGTTGGGTTCCACGATAAAATCTTGTGTTCATAAGGGTTTGTTGTTCATCATATTGCTTGATTGAATAATTAATGTGTGTGCTTAATATCAATTGGAATTAATAAGCAAAAAGTAGGCAATATTGATTCACCCCCCCCCCTCTTAGTATTGTTGGATATTCCATCAAGGAAACCTCCTTATACACCACATAAATTTACAAATACAAGATGATTCCAAATGAAAAGGTTTCCTTGGTATATATAGGAGACTAGGAGGTACAATTACAACTAATGGACCCAATCCGACATAAATAAAATAACAATACTAATGTAATATGCCCCAATTAAGGGGTAATGTGCCATTATTTAGGGCTTAACAAAATCTCAACAATCATTTATTAGTTTTGATTTTTTACCTTTTTTTGTTTTTATTTCCTTAAATTTTATTTTATAGTCAACACTAAATTTAGTGCTAAACCCGACACCAAATACAAGAAGAACTATAATGTTGACTTCTGCACCGGGAAAACGTCAAACTTGAAAAAAAATGCACTAGAATTTGGTGCTACACTTGGTGCTAATACCCTTTTTTGTTGCAATGTATATTCAATGGCTTTACTCGAACAATGCTTCCACATGAACCAATGCTCTCCCTTAAATAGGAACATCAATCCATAGTTTTACACTACAACACCTTAGGTGAGGCCAAGTGTCGATTCATTTAGTGGCACATAAGGCACCTACTCCTATAAGATGCATGATGGGGTCTTGGTCAAGAGATCTCCACAAACTTGAACATGAGATTTGTTCATTTAAAATATTTTTAAGAAGGAATTTTGAAACTCTAATCTAGACCCAAATATTGACTATCTTCCATATTTTCTTATCAAATTATCAAATGCAGTATTAAAAACTTACCACGAAAATTGAAATCATTCAAAAGAGAATTAATAGATATTCTCATTAACAAGACGTTTAAAGTTGCAAGAGTAAGGTCCAACAAATTTCAAGTACGTCTCCTTGTATGTCAAAGACTTCCATGCCTACCCCACACCCTAAAAAGCTAACTCTACTCTAACATTGATAGACCTTTTGTTCATTAAACTCATTTAACAAATTGAGAGTAACAACATGAATAAATAAATTTGATAATTTTGTGTTATCTTTTATGCACATGATCATGTAATTATTCACGTGAATACCCAACCTACCTACTGAATATGAGAATGCCAACTCCCTTGAAGCTATTGGAAACGAGTTGAGTAAGTTTGTTGCCTTAGCTCCTATGGCTATGGATGGACTATCTTTTACTTTTATCTAAATTTATTAGTTGCTCTTATATTAATAACAATGTCATGTTACATTTATTTAATGATAACTACTTAGCGGGCCTTATTTAATAATAAATAGCATAGTGGACCTAGTCCACATTACATTAAATGGCCATTATACATATCTTGTTATTAACTCAAATGGACCCTTAGACCCCCTTTACATCACTAGGAAAGCCACACCATTCCATTCCCTATTCGAAAAGTGTTGCACTCAATGCTTATACTTATGAGATAAATCCATAAGTTAGGCCCTAGATATGATTGCTATCGTCAATGTTGATAATGAAGTAGATCATGAAGTTCATCCATAAACTAGGGTCCCATGTGCAGGTGCTTACACTAACTCCCATTTGCCAATTACCTAGTGGATCTAATTTAATAATAAATAACATAGAGTAGACCTAGTCCACATTACATTAAATGGTCTCCATACCTATCCTAACATTAATTCTAATTGACCCTAAGCCCTTATTACATCACTAGAGGCAACCTCACCAATTGCTCTGCTTGATTCTCAGTGGAGTCAATGTTCAATCAGATAGAAAATAAAAAGAATCATTAACTTATGTAAGTTTAATGAGTGAAAGGTAAAGATTATTAGAGAATCTACCCTCTTATGAGAACTCTACATTAGAGCTCGATTAAAATAACTAAAAAAAAAGGAGAAGAAAAACAATGATTCAACTTTTATAACCCTTTCATCAAGGAATCACAAAAGAATATTCCCTCAATGAAGATTGAAAAGTGGCTGAGATGAAACATAAATATTACATACAGTCATTTGGTTGTGATGAACTTTTTTACATAAATTATAAAAAATTAGTTATATTTGGGAAAATGATAAATGATAATAAATGAAAGGGTGCCATTTATATATATGAAATTATTTAAATTTGGCCGACTTTATAATATGGAGATTTATGTTCATCACGATTTGAACTCGGCGTTATTAGCATGCAACACTTTATTTCAACCATTAAACCATAGTTTAACCCAACAATTTAAGACAAAGACACCAAACTTAATTTTTGGTCAAGAAAGGTATCATTCTTTGATAATAATAAATCATATAGTTA
>ML803183.1:292400-314501 GCA_009831015.1 Picea engelmannii | reverse complement strand
ATGTTATGAAGAGATATCGAGTCGGTCCTACTCAAAAAGAGTATATGGTGTTGGTGTTGGCATTGATGCAAAAAGGATCATGTGTGTTTGTTTACAAGTATAACAAAGAAAATGGGTGCACATGAAAAAATTAAAAAATGAATTTTACTAGAATATTTAAAAGTGTGTGTGTTTACAAGTATAATAAAGAAAAAGGGTGCACGTGAAAAAATAAAAAATGAATTTTACTAGTATATTTAAAAGTGCACGTGTGTTTACAAATAGTGCACATGAAAAAAGTAAAAAGTGAATTTTACTAGTATATTTAAAAATGCATGTAAAGAAGTCAAAGAAATATTTTACAAGCCCTTGGTTTCAAGTCTGTGGTTTTTGGAAGTAAAAGTGCATGTGAAAAATTCAAAGGAAACATTAAAATAAAATGAAGAGGTGCAATGGTTCATTATTGAAGAAACATAATGGTTCAAAAAATCATAATTAAAAATCTTTCATATAGATATTATGAATAAATAAAAAGGAGAGGAAATGTGTTCTTAATTAAATGACAAATTATTGTTATTTTATTAAAATAAAATGAAGAGGTCCAATGGTTCATTGTTGAAGAGATACAATGGTTCAAAGTCATACATATTGGAATACTATATCAACAGAAAGGTATAATAAAAGGAGGAAGATTCATTGAGATAATTCATAAGATCATAAACAAAAGTAGAGTCCAAAGAAAAACTATAAATATTCACATGAAGTGAGGGTGGAAGGGAGGAGCAAGGGAGGATTTCAGTCCTCTACAGGTTGGAGCCTAAAGAACATGGAGTTGTAGCTTCCTCAAGTTGGTGCTTGAAAACAAAGGATTGGAGTCCTCTACAGGTTGAAGCCTGATCTATAGGGAGATGGTGCTTTCTCAAGTTTGTGCTTAAAAACAGGAGATTGGTGTCTCCTTGAGTTGGTGCTAAAAAATAGGGGATTGGTGTCTCCTTGAGTTGGTGCTCAAAAAAAGAGGATTGGTGTCTCCTAGAGTTGGTGCTCTAAAAACAGGGGATTGGTGTCTCCTTGAGAAGGTGCTCAAAAGGAAGAAGATTGGTGTCTTCTACAAAATTGTAACTTTTAACTAAAAATAAATTTCATATTTATTATATTAAATTATGAGTATTGTTATTTCTTGTTGATCAATTTTTATGATTAATAAATTTAAGAATTGGTTAAAATTGTGAAAATGAACCAATATTGATTCACCCCCCCTCAGTATTGAACATCATTTCAACAATAACCTATGAGATACAAGATCCAATTACAATAAAAAATCTTGACAAAACATCACATAACCTTCTACTCAATATAATAATAGCTATCAATAAAGTATCTTAACTACTTGCAGTCCCACTTATAATGAGTTCCTACTAAATAATTTGGAATGAAGATGACCCTTTTTACAATGAGTGACTATTAGCTAACTATTTACTTGGTCTTACTCAAGGAAGGTGGCATCATACATCAATAAAAGAATCCTAAGTAAGGGGATTAGGGTAGGACCCTAAGATTCCATGCCCCTTCAAAAGAAACGTCGTCCTCAAGGTTGAAGGTGAGGAAATTGATGTAGAATCATTTTTGGTTCCCATGTGGCATATTATGGTTGCATGTATTTCCACTAGTTCAATATTTCCTTGATCGTGTGTTGGTGTAACTGACACTCTCCAGTATCCAATACTACTTCTGGTTGGAGCCAAATGGAACCTTCTTCATCAAGTTCTAGGAGGTTGGTTTACACTTTGAAATTCAATCCCACATCCTTCTTTAAACAAGACACATGAAAGACTAGATGAATCATGGATTGGGTTGGGAGAGCCAACTTGTAGGCCACCTATCCAATGCGTTGTATGATATGATAGGGACCATATAACTTGGGAGCTAGCTTCTGGGGAACTTTATCTTTGAGTTATGTTTGCTTATAAGGTTGTAGGAAAATAAACACTTGATCCCCTTCAACAAAAGAATGTTCAAATGTATGTTAATCATCTTTTTGTCTCATTTGATTTTTTTCCATAACCAAGTCATCCTTGAGGGTACGAATAATTCCTTCTCTAGTGTGAAGTGTTTTATCTACTGCCTGAATCTTGGAGTTGCTTGGTACATAGGATGCTACTGAAGGAGGTTTTTGGCCATAAACAACTTCATATGGTGTCATTTTGGTATCTTAATGATAAGTAGTATTATACCACCATTCAGCCAGAGGAAGCCAATGTGCCCATTGGTTCTACTTTTCAGAAGAAAAAAATCTCAAATAGGTTTCCAAGAAATTTTTAACCACTTTTGTTTGGCCATTTGTTTGGGGATAATATATAGTGCTCATATTTAGCCGTGTACCTTGAAGTTTAAATAGATCCTACCAAAATTTTCTCGTGAGTGTGGGGTCCTGATCTGAGACAATGGAAGTGGGAATACCATGTAGCTTAAATATATGATCCATGAAGACCTGAGAAAGTAAGGAAGGAGTGAAGGGATGAGTTAGGGCACAAAAATGAGCATATTTTTAAAGACAGTCAACAACGACCATGATGAGTGATTTGGTACCCATTTTTGGGAGTCCCGCGATAAAATCCATTGAGACGTCAATCCAAATCTGTCTTGGGATTGGTAGTGGTTGCAATGCCCCTAGAATCTTCACCATCTCTCCCTTGTTTCTTTGGAAAGTTTCACAGGATGCTACAAAATCCTGGATATCTATTTTCATCCCTTGCCAAAAGAATGAGTGATTAGTTATTTCATAGGTTTTATGAAAGCTAGTGTGACTTGTTATTTGTGATGAATGTAGCTCCTCTACGACTCATGGTTTTGAGGAAAAATCTTTTTCTAGAACAATGTGCCCTTTATAACGCAATGTATCTTGTTTTCATGTATATCCTTCAAGTGGGTTAGGTCTACGTGAATTAGATGGATTTTCTTAAAGTAATATTTTCCATCCATTCCCCATGGGATTCCTTGAGCCATACTAGACTTGGTAAGGATAAGGAAATGAGTGATTGCTTCTCCTCAAATTGTTTGGATAAAGCATCAACCACAAAATTTTCTTTACCCTTCTTATCTATGATCTCATAATCATACCCCAACATCTTGGTGACCCACTTATGTTTCTCTAGTGAAGAAAACCATTGTTCAAGGAAGTAATTTAGACTATGATGGTTATTATTGATTTGGAAATGTCTCCCTATGAGATATGGATGTTAGGTTTCCAGTGCATGAAGGATAGCCATCATTTCATTCTCATATGTGAATTTTCCCAAATTGTGGTCAAACAACTATTTATTGGTGAATTCCAAGGGGCATCCTTGTTGCATCAAGACTACTCTGAGACCTTTGCATGATGCATCACATTCCAAGAAAAAATTATTACTAAAATCAGGAACTATTAATACTAGAGTACTGCACATGGAATCCTTTAAAGCTGTGAAGGCTTGTTCTGCTACTTTTCTCCATACAAAATCATTATTTTTAAGGAGTGAAGTTAGGGGAGTTGTAATTTTTCCATAATTTTTCATGAATTTCCTATAGTAGTCGGTATGTCCTAAGAATCCCTATAAACTCTTCAATTTTTTGGGATGGGGTCAATCCCGCATGGCCACCACTTTCTTGGGGTTAAATCATACTCCATACTTACTTACAATGTGACCCAAATATTCAACCTAAGGGGCCCCGAAAGTACATTTGGAATTATTTAGGACTAATTGGTTGTCCCTCGGGAGTTGCAAAGAATTATTGACATGCTCTATGTGTGATTTCCATGCTTTACTATAGATCAAGATATGATCGAAAAAGACTAACAAAACAATTTGTAGGAAGAGTTTAAAAATCATATTCATGAGGATTTGGAAAGTGGATGGAGCATTACAAATACCAAAAGGCATCACTAGAAACTCATAATGACCTTCATGTGTCTAGAAGGTTGTCTCATTCATTCTGATTTGATAATATCTTGAACACGTATCAATCTTAGTGAAAAACTTGGCTCCATGAAGTTCATCCATGAGATTGTCAATAACTAGGACATGATATTTGTCCTTGATTGTCAACTTATTGAAATCCCTAAAATCAGGACACATGCATCAAGTACCTTCCTTATTTAACACCATGACTATTGTTGATGAGTAAGGGTTGGTACTGGGATGTATGGCCCACTCCTAAACAATTCCTAAATGATATTTTCTATTTCATTATTTTGTGAAAAAGGGTGTCAATAAGGATGTAAATTTGGCAGTTGACTTCCTGGAATTAGGGAAATACCACGGTCATGCTCTCCACGAGAGGGGGGTACTAATCCATTTGGTGTTTCAAATACCCAATGATGTTTTTCAGAGACCAAGTGCAAGTCTAGGTGGATTTCTTGTGTTAGACTTTCCATAACCTGTATGTCATTAAATTGGGATATAATGTCAGATTGGTATTTCTTTAATGACTTCTCCATATGATGAGAGATGACTATTTCAATATGACATGCTTGAATCCCTCGAAGGGTGTGTACATGATACTCTTTAATGAAACTCATATATAGTTCCTAGAAATCCATGGTGATTGGTCCCAATGGGAATAACCATTATGCCCCTAATACTATATCAAAAACACCCATATTAATGGAAAATATATGGGTTTTGAGCTGATAGTCTCCCATCTGGATTTTTACATTTTCACATCTGCCCCCACATTTCATCATTTCATCATGCCTCCATTAGTGATAATGATTTGAAATTTGTGCACTAGGTGGGAAAATAAGTGGGTTTCTTCTACCACTCTTGTGAATGAAATTGTGAGTACTACCACTATTAACTATAACTACAACTTTTCAATGCTTGATGTAGCCCGTAATTTTCAAGGTTTGTGGAGTTGAAATTCTTGATAATGCATGTAGGGAGATGAGGGGTTCTTCCTAAGGGAATTGAGGTTCAATATATGCCCGAGTCAAAGTGTTGGTGTCTTCAACTGGTAACTTCGATGTCTCTTTGATAGTTATTTCTTCAATCAGGGTTGGAGTGGTTATTTCAATTTGTAACAATTTATATTCTTTACACCTATGAACTGGAGCATATTTTTCATCACAATTATAACATAGTCCACACCTTTGGTGGTTCTCCATTTATGTTGGAGACAAAATTTATACTTTCAAGGAATGAGTAGGGTTTGTGCTAGAGGAATTAGCCTCGGAAGGGAAAGTGCAGGAAACGAAATAGGTTTTTTTGGGTTGTGCATTAATCACCGTCTATGCTTCTAGTTCCCTCTAACATGCTTCCAACCAAGTAGTGGGACACTGCATTATGACTTGTGCTTGAATATCATCCTTGCAACCACTATTGAAACATTCATTATAGAAGAAGTATGTCAGTTCTATATGCGGATAGCTAATTTCTCAAAGGCTAACATAAAGTATACTACTGATAATGTTTGGTGTAACTTGGTAAGCCACCCCAAACAATGATTATCTTGTTCGAAACACACATGGATAACTTTAACAAATTGACTCTAGGAAATGTAGCATGCATAGGATTTTTATTCCACTCCCACAATTTCCATCATTTTAGATCCAAATACAAGACCCCCACCCTAAGTTTCATCATGGCATCAATAATGTCATCAAGGGAGAAGTAATGTTCCATCTAATTGATCCATTTTCATGGGTTAAAATCATCAAACTTGTTCAGGTCCACCTTAGGAAAATGATGCAATATTTTATTATCCATTGGTTTATGGTCATGCGGAATTGAAGAGGGTTGCATGTGGTTAAATAGTAATGAGTTAGAAGTTTCTTCATGGTGTGGCTCAATGTGTTGTGCATTCTAGGGTTCTTCTTCCGGTATGCCTTGATCTATCATAGGTGCCAACTTATCATTCAAATTGTTTTCCAAGCTATGCAAATTTTCATCCAACTTGTTATCCAACTTATCATCCAACTTCTTATCCAACTTCTCATCCAAATTTTGATCCCAACCACTTATGGTCTGCTGAATTTTCTGAATATGTCCATTAATATTAATGTATTGAGATTCGAGGTGATCCAACCTACCAATGGTAGATAAAGTGACATTTTTAGGGGAGTTAATATGAGGTGTTTTATAGGGATCCACCATAGTTGAGCTCACTAAAAAGGTTACCAAGTCTTTAGGACAAGGGAGTGTCAGGTGCTATAGCTTTCTGATATATGTGTGGGGTCTAATAGTATTACTTGGACCAATATCTTGGGGAACTAACTAAGGAGGCTCAAACATGCCATTAGCTATACTACTCGACTACCCAGGTACTAGAGAGTGATCTCCTCGAGTGCTATTATCTTTTTACTATAGAAACAAGATGAATGGTTAGCTTATCTAAATATGTTTTTTGGTATACTTAGGGGACTTCTTATATACCCAAGAGTATGTGGAAATGAGATTCCATATATAGGTATTGTCTGATGTGGTACTACTTGAAGGAGTACCAACATGTGCACAAGGTGTTACAGGAGAATCCCCTTGCGAACAAGTGGATTTCCTCTTGGATAATAGACCCCTATAACAAGACAGAAAGGTGCAAATGTTGAACACTGACATTCCTTCTAATGAAGCTAAACTAGTTGAGGAATAAGAAGAAAATAATATAAATACCTTTAATAACATTTGTCCTTGCTCGATCCAGGATGATCTTGATCTCCAAGTGCTTCAGAAAGTCCTGCAATCGAAGGAACAACAACAACAAAACATGCTTCCTATTCCTACCATGATTAGCTTCGAAATAGATTTATTAAAAAGAATAAATTCACGAAACATACACGAATTTCAAGGAAACAGGCCAAGAACATATATATATTAATGAAAACAAAGAAAAGTGCTTACAACCATGATGTAGATGTAGCAACTTCACCAAGCTCTCCTTGTCCAGACCCTTGTTCAAAAATTCCATGATCAAAATGACCGTAACTTGCACTGATAAATCTCCCTTATGAGATCATAAGTTTGATGCTTTCAGTGCCCCTCCTTTACACCGTGAAGAGGCCTCCTTATATAGGCTTTGAGAGACCTAACCATATTATATATTCTTGGGATAGGTTGAGGATCTTTCTCCATCAATTGTGGATCCTCCCTAAGATCCATCCTTCACCTCAGATTTGAATCCAACAAAATCCAAAGATGAGGGGGATTTATCCCTAATTTTTCTCAACAGTCCAAAATTCTCTCAAATAGGCCAGTGCTCCCTTAAAATGGGGCACAAAGTGTTGCAACGCTCCCCCAAAGGAGGGAAGGGAGCACTGACACTCCTTGACAGTGGGTAGGGGAGCGTTGGCCTCCAAAAATGACTTTTGAGTGGTTTTTTCCATGGTAAAAGCTTTGTACTCTTTGTCAAGTGATTTCTCCTTCTTAAACTAGTCTTTGAAGGTGTCTTAAGTGTTCTTGTAATGTCATTTGAGACGTGACATAAGAAATATGACAGTATGATGCTTGTGACACTTGCGACACTTAAGGCTAAAATGCGACACTGGTAATGACGACAATAGGTCATCATTGGAGTGAGTAATTTTGATGTGTAACACAAGGGTTTACAACAATGTGATTCCATTTGTATTTCACGTGTGTATTATTCCCCAACCATAGTTTTACATGTTGAATGACATACCAATGCGTTATTTAAATACATTGGTAGAAATCTCAAAAACAAAATCGAAAATTTAGGAGCTTGTTGACCCAAGAAAGAGCTCTTAAAATCACCAGAAAATAACTTGCTTTTTCAAGGTAGGGTTTGAGGCCGAAAATGTAAAATGATCATAAATTATACTATACTTATCAGATTAGATATTATCATCCCAATTATGAAATTATGTAGCTTATTCAGACCTACTAACATTGGTTTGACTGAAATTTGTTCACACTATAAAAATATATCCAATCTATGAAATTTGTGGTTGTCACGAGAAAAAAACCCTAAAAAAGGTTTATTATAAATCATCGATAACACTACTTCTCGAACTCTGTTTTGGATGATTTTTTTTTAACTTGTGTATTTTTTTATAGAGGAATTAAGTTATGTCTCTATTTTATTCAAATTCTGCACAAAAAATTTCATAAATCAATTTAATTATGTTGTCCTCTTTTGGCCATCAAAAATATGCAAAAAGAGAAAAACAAATCTCTTTTTTTTTCTAGGAAAGAGCTCAGAAACCACTTGCAATGTACCTTTACCCTAGAACTTTAAATAAATCACATAGAATGTAATAGAATACCTATGAAAAACCAAAGAACACAAGAGAAAATAGATCAATCCTAAGAAGGATCTCTTATATCAATGGCATTCAAGATTAGAGAGCTATGTTCACTTGCATCTTTAAGGGGGAAACCTCCAATACCAAAGCTCCAAATAAAATAAAAAATATTGAAAAAACATCACATAACCTTCTACTCAATATATAACTATCAATAGAGAATCTTAACTACCTACGGGCCCACTTATAATGAGGGCCTATGTAACACCCCGGGTTTTGAGCCCCATATTAAATAATGTATTTGTTACTTGTTGAGAGGCTAGAGTGCCCAAACGATTAAAAGAGGCCAACGTGCCTAAGAAATGTAATGTTTTGACCATTATTAATAATAAATATATCATTGGTTGCTAGACGGACAAGGACTAGATTTATAGGGGTCTATGATTCCACAAGAGAGGGGGCTTGAGGGGCTAAGAATTTATTTTATATTTTTAAATCACTCATTCTGTCTAATGGAGGAAATCAGTTACATGAGCTTCTTGGGGGAAGTCCATGAGGTTCTCGATCCCCACGATTTACATAAACACATCCCTGGTCTGTTGGGGGGGTTCTCACGTTCGTTGATTCTCTCATTCGTTGGTTCATTCGTTGACTCTCGTTCTCGACCTGTTGTTGGTCACTCTACCTATTCATGCATTCATTCATGCACATGTTCACTGTTCACACCTCTCATGGAGACTTCACTCCATTCACTCTCTCACCACACTCATCTTCCTCATTCATGTTTGGTTTGGGAAGGGGAAATGAACTATTGAAGAACAACCACGATTTTGTTGTTGTAGGGACTACTGGTGTAATCCGGCCATGAATCAAGATCTGCATGTCTGAGATGCAAGGTATGTGTCCATCTTTGCTCATAGATGCGAGTCCTAAGATTCCCAACATGGAGACTCTAGACCAACTGCATTGGATCCTTGGAAGGAGAAGGATTTCCTAAGGGACTGTGTGACAGAGAAGGGTGGGGGTCCATTCTCTTGGGTTGTGCAGGCTATATAGAAGAGAGTTGGGTACTTGGATTGTTGTGGGTGCTGGGAAGCATGTGAGAGCTTGAGTGTTGACTAGATTTGGAAGCCGAGTAACACTATGGAATTGTCCTTGTGTATTCATAACCCTAGCTCGGGGGTGACATTGTTGTTTAGACTTGGAAAAACATTGTCTACGGTTGGGTGGAATATCCTTGGTTTGCAGACAGTCGGTGGTTTTCTTATATAAAATATAAGTGCTCTCTGTCATGGTATTATTTATCTGTGTATTATTTACTCTGTTGTGTATTTATTTACCTTTGAATTCAATGTATTTAGAGTATGCATGCTTGTCGATTATGGTTGTGCATGTCATATGCTTCATTTTTTTATGTTTAGCATGAATCTTGATCAATGCATGTGAACCTTTCATGCATTCTTGCTATCTAAAGTTTGAGAAGGGTTCGAATTAGTCCAGAGAAGGGACTTGTGGTTAGTGTACCCGACCTGTGAGTGGCTGGATACGTTACATATTGGTATCAGAGACCAGTTCCAACAGTAAGCCTGGATGGGCTATGTAAATTGAGATTGAAGCAAAACTTTCACAGAGAATTTAAGTTTCAGAATGCCAGAAGGTGTTGAGAGCACACCTTAACTGTGTTTGAAATATCAGGAGGTGTAGCAGTTCAGGAAACTGCCATGGCCATAAGATTTGTTTGAGAAGGGTTTGAATCCTTCACAACTGTCAGATATGGGAAATGAGCACATCGGTTAAACCCTCAAGTCCTTCGGACTTTGTTGCTTCAAAAAATTTTCAAGTCCTTGATGATAAGAGGGTAAAATCCTCGAAGCTCTGAAGTCCCAGAGTGAATTTACATTGTAGATCACTAGGAGGGGTACTTGACCATTGGATTTGGCCAAGGACAGATCTGGGTTGTTGGATCAAGAACATATCAGGAGGTGAGGAACAATGGGGAAGATAAGATCCCAACCGTTAGATCTACGTGTGAACAAGTGTGAGCCATATATCTCACTGTAGTTTTGAGGTTTGACACTCCAAGAGAAGCAAGCCCTTAAGTTGTCAGGAAGAAAATATCTTGAAGTCCCAAAATTCGGAGTAAATATGGACCGTTTGTGTTTGGGGAAACGTGTCCACAAATTATCAAGTATTCATGAATTCAATGTTCGACAGTTCAGGGGTTGGGTGGTGTTTAGCAATGAAACCCTCTGAAGCCCGAAGTCCTGAAGCCCTGGAGCGTCAGAGTGACGCAACATGATAGTGTCACCTAGAATGACGTAGATATGTTCAAAAATTTGACGTTCAGTAGATTTGCAATGTTTTTTTACAATAAGTGTCGAAGTCCGAATCTGTAGAGTGACGAAATATTAAATCTCTAGAGAGTGACAGTTCGGGGAGTCAGCCACTTCGACGTTCGGGGGAAATGTTGTGTTGTGTTGCGAAATTCCTCGAAGCCTAGAGCCCCAGAGCTCCAAATGACCATAGATCTCATCAGAAAACCTAGACCATTGATCCTCGAACCCTTCAAGGGTTCGTTAATTCGGTGTTTGAAAGAATTGTAATATGATGCTAGGAAATCCTCCGAAGCTCGAAGCCCCAAATGCCCAGAAATATGGAGTGACGTGGAAAGATGATGTCACTTGGGGTGATGTGGACCTACCTTATACATGCCATGTGTCATCTTCTTTCAAGGTTTTCACATACCTTTTGGGTCAATTAGAACTTGACACGTGTCACCTGTAGAATGGGACACATGTCATCTTCGTGGTTTCTCCATGTATCACCCCCCTAATGCATAGTTATTGATGAGACTCTGGAAGATTGGAGGTTCGATAGTTCAAGAGTTTTCAGGTGTGATGTAGTAAGAACCTCCGAAGTCCTAAGCTCCGAAGCACCGGAGTAGTGATACTCCGAAGAGCCTCTCCAAGAGCTCACCAATTTGACGTTCAGAGGGAAAGTAGTGTGATGAGGGTGAAACCCTCGAACCCTGAAGTGCTGAAGCTCTGGATAAGAACTTTTCAACTAAGTGCAGGGTCATAGCCATGGTCACATGTGATTGAAAGCTGAATGGAAAAGGGATAATGGCCGAATTTTTGTTTTTGAATAAGGAAAAGCACTAAGGAAGGATTTGGCCCGCGGTTTCGAGCCGTGGTCACTTGGGAAAGTGGTTTGAAGGAAGCGCTTGTGTAGAATTGAAATTTGTATCGACCAAGGGATAACATGGAAGTGTTATATATATATATATATATATATATATATATATATATATTCTTGATGAGTTGAAAGGACGTGTAGCATTGTTGACAAATTGTGTTTATCATATGCGTAATTCTAACAAAATGGTCATTTGCACATTTGACATAATTAAGGTGTTTAAACATATTAGCTTAGAATAAATATTCGAGAAATGGAAGAAGGTGAGGGAGCCTCCAACCATTATAAAGAGGTCAAAGGCCAGAATATCCGAGTTGGTAATGGAGAGACAAAATCCAACGAACACAAGGGCCGAGGGGAGCAAGAAACAATGATAGAAACTGTGAGAATCCTGAAAATAGAAGTGCAGAGCTACAAAGCAGACAATGAGAGGTTGATGAGAGAGAAAAGTTAGATAAATTCTTGAGTGTTGCAAAGCTTAAATCGGTTGCAAAGACAAAAAAAGAATGACTCAAAGCAAGAGGAAGAAGGTGGGTATCATGAAATAAGAGACGATCATGGAAGGGTCGGTTATTCCAGGAGTTATAGCACAACTCATAGACATCACTCACCTTCTTACTCAGTAAGAAATTTTTATGCATCTGAAGATTCCATAAGCAGTAGAGAGGTGTATCTTGTAGGAACCAAAGAAGAAGGCATGGATTGGACAGTTTGCAAGGAGAGTTGAGGAAGATTAGGCCACCATCCTTTGAAGGTGAAAGAGAAAGGGAAGATTATGCTGAAGCATGGTTGCTTGGACTCATGAGATATTTCCAATTGCATAACTACTCGTCAAACCTAGAATCCATAATTTCCACCTACCATTTACATGGGAAAGTTTCTATGTGGTGGGATCAACTGACACAAGATGAACATATTAATGAGAATAGGATCACTTGGAAGTAGTTCAAGAAATAATTTTAGAAGGAGTACCTCTCAGAGAATTTCTATGACAAGAAAATGCAGGAGTTCTTTGAACTTAGGCTGGGAAGCATGACTATGGAAGAATATGAGAATAAGTTCTTGGGATTGTTAAAGTATGTTGGGTTCATAAATAATGAGAATTTGAAAATACAAAGGTTTTTGAGTGGGCTTCCAACATTTTATAAAGAAAAGATTTGGTATGATGATCCCAAGACCTTCACTGAGGCTATCACGAAATCTAAGTGCTTGTATGAGAAAGGACAGGGTAGAGAATCCATGCAGAAGTCTTGGAAGGATAAGAAGAAGGAGAATCCTGATTAGAGGAAGAAGGGATTCAAACCTCCTTTCAATAGAAATGAGCCTAATAAAAATCATCAAGATCAGTATGCCAAGGATGAATCCAAGAAATAAGACTACTTGGGAAAAAGGGGAAGACCATCAATCCAATGTTGGGGATGAAAGGAAGATCACCTATACAAAGATTTCCAACATTGAAAGGAGAGAGTGAAGGCCATGCTTAACATCCTAGAGGCTACAACAGTTGAAGACATGGGAAGAATTTATGAAACCTTAGATGAACGACAAGTAGGATACCAATCCAACATGATCGAGGTGTAAGGTAAGATCATAAATCATCATGTTGTTATTTTAATTGATTCACGAGCTAGACATTGGAACCAAAAGGAGAAACCATGATATGGTCGAAGGTTGTTCCATAATTATTAATGGTGTGAATTCTAGTGCTTATCTAAATATTATACCATTGGGGTCTTATGATATTCTAATTGGAATGGATTGGTTGGGAAAAAATCATGGTGTTCAAGATTGTCATAGCAAGACATTTACATGTCTTGATGGAGATGGAAAACAAAGCACTATGAAGGGAGTTCCAAGACCCATATCTATAAGAGAGATTTCAGCCTTACAGTTGAATAGATGTTTCAGAAAAGGATGTCAATTGTATGCAACCCATGTGGAGGAGGCAGAAAATACAAAGGGGCCAATCCTTGAATATTTCTCGGTACTATAAGAATTTGAGGATGTATTCCAAGAAATACCAAGGTTTCCACCAAAAAGGGAGATATATTTATCTATTGATTTAGTTCCAGGAGCTGCCCCGGTGTCAAAAACACCTTATCGAATGAGTACACTAGATTTAAAAGAATTACAAATGTAGTTGGAGGAATTGTTGAAGAAAGGGTACGTAAGCCCAAGTGTTTCTCCTTGGGGAGCACCGATACTCTTTGTCAAAAAGAAAAATGGGACCTTGAGGTTGTGTATTGAATTTCAACAACTAAATAAGTCCACTATAAGAACAAGTACCCTCTACCCAGAGTTGATGATCTCTTTGATCAACTAAGAGGAGAAAAGATATTTTCAAAGATAGACTTGAGATTAGGATACCATCATGTAAGAATCAAGGAAGAAGACATCCATAAGAAAACCTTCAGAACCAGGTATGAGAATTATGAATTTGTAGTGGTGTCATTTGGATTGACCAATGAAGAAACTGTATTTATGTGCTTAATTAATGACATATTCATAAATTATTTGGATAAGTTTGTCATAGTATTCCTAGATGACATAATTTTCTATTCTAAGTCTGAAGAGGAGAATGAACATCACCTAAGACTGGTATTGAAAGTGCTGAGAGAACAACAATTGTATGCCAAGCTGAGTAAGTGTTCTTTTTACCAAGAAAAAATACATTACTTAGGGAATGTAGTTTTAGAATAGGGTATAGCAATAGATCCTGAGAAGATTGAAGCCATTAGAGGGTGGCCAACACCCAGGAATGTTTCATAAGTACGCTATTTTATGGGGTTAGTTGGTTACTACAGAAGGTTCATAGTAGATTTCTCTAAGATTTCTCATCCCATCACTTATTTGCAAAAGAAGGGAATTAAATTTGAATGGACATCTGAATGTGAAGAGAACTTTAATTTGTTGAAGGAGTTACTTACCAGTGCCCCTGTGTTAAATATTTTTGAGCCAAATGAATGTTTTGTGGTATGCACAAATGCATGTAAGGAAGGGCTTGATGGAGTCCTCACTCAAAATGGACATGTCATTGGTTATGAGTCTAGAAAGCTTAAGGAACATGAGAGGAAATATGCCACACATGACTTGGAGATTGTTGTCATTGTTCATGCATTGAATATGTGGAGGCATTATCTCATGGGGAAGAGATTTGAATTGAGAACAGGCCACAGTGGTCTAGAGTATCTTTTTGAACAACCAACTTTGAATGCTAGGAAAACAAGATGGTTGGAATTTTTAAGTGAATATGACTTTGACATCAAGCATATCAAGGGAAAAGAAAATAAAGTTGTTGATGCACTTAGTATAAGAATACATCTCATGCATGCTACAACTATTAGTATGCATCAGTCGGACTTGAAGAGCATAATTTTAGATGTTGTTGTTACAGATCAACATTACCTATAGGTAAAGGAAAGCTTACAAAAAGGAGATGTACAACAAAAAATGAAAGAGTATGAGATGAAGGAAGATGGATTACTTATGCAAAAAAATAGAGTTTATGTTCCTAGTTCTAGAGAACTCAAGAATTTGGTATTAAAAGAAATGCATAATGTTCCATATGTTGGACATCCTGATTACCAGAAAACGATTACAATAGTAAGAAGCCAATTCTTTTGGCCGGGAATGAAAAAGGATGTTGTTGATTACATTGCCAGATGTATGGAATGTCAGAAAGTGAAGGTTGAGCATAGGCACCCAACGAGTTTTCTACAACCATTACCAATTCCAAAGAAGAAATGGGAAGTGATAACCATTGATTTTATAACTAAATTTCCCAAGACAACAAGACAACATGATTCAATCATGGTAGTGGTTGATAAATTAACAAAGGCTTCTCATTTTTTTCCTATGAAAACAACTCATACAACAACTAATATTGCATAAATTTACATGAGGGAGATTGCTAGGTTGCATGGGATACCTAGGACAATTGTCTTGGACAGAGACACAAAGTTTACTTCAAATTTCTGGAAGGAATTATTTAAAGGATTTGGTACAAATATGAACTTTATCACATCATACCATCCACATTCAGATGGGAAGACAAAGAGGTTCAACCGAGTAATTGAAGACATGTTGAGAATGTATGTGATGGATAAGCCATCTAAGTGGGAATATTACTTGCACTTGGTTGAGTTTGCCTTGGGAAGAAAAAAAGTTTATGCAATAAGAATAGGACAACAAGAAAATTTAAAGTAGGGGAACTTTTTCTTTTGAAAGTAAATCCCAAGAAGATCTCTTTGAAGTTGGGTAGTTGTACAAAGCTGGCAACCAAATTATGTGGTCCATTTGAGATATTGGAAAAAATAGGGCCAGTTGCATACATGCTTGCATTGCCTCCTTCCATGAATGTGCATAATGTATTTCATGTCTCTTTGCTAAATAAATATGTACATGATCCTAACCATGTTATTGATTGGCATCTGATTCAGGTAAAGATAGAGGGAGAATTTCAAGTCCAAGCAATGCAAATATTGGATAGAAAAGTCAAAATGCTTCGTAATCGAGATATAGAGCTGGTAAAAGTTCAGTGGACCTGCTACGGTCCTGAAGATGCTACCTGGGAGCATGAAGATTCCATGCGGGCATAGTGCCCACATATTTTTGAACAAATTTTGGAATTTTGATTCATGTTTTGTATATGCAGTGAAGACAGTGACAAAATAAGGGGGAGGGGATGTAACACCTCGGGTTTTGAGGCCCATATTAAATAATGTATTTGTTAATTGTTGAAAGTATAGGGTGCCCAAACAATTAAAAGAGACTAGCATGCCAAAGAAATGTAATGTTTTGATCATTATTAATAATAAATACATCATTAGATGCTAGACGGACAAGGACTAGAGTTATAGGGGGATATGATTCCACAAGAGAGGGGGCTTGATGGGCTAAGCATTTATTTTATATTTTTAAATCACCCATTTTGTCTAATGGAGGAAATCAATTATTTGAGATTCTTGGGGGAAGGCCATGAGGTTCTTTGATCCAGGTGGATATTGGTGGCCACCCACCTCTTCCAACTGGCTCAAAACAATTTTCTGGCAATTTTGGCAATTTACTATTTTTAGCAGTTTTTTGGGTCCTGAACTTCTAGAGCCGTTTTGAGGCCCTAAACAACGTTTTTTGGGAAAACGGGGAGCGACATAGAAGTTCTTTTGATCTTGGTCACAACAAAGTTGTATTCCTTGGATAGATCTTTCTAACAAGGTATTGAGCGCGTCAAACATAGATCGTATGCAAAAGTTACGACCCTGAGAAGTTGATGTACTCACTTATCCAAATGAGGCCCACGTGACTTTTGGCACTTCATCTCCTAGGGTTAGGTTTTTGGATGTCTAGGGTTTTTGAAATTCCCTTGGATTGTAAAAAAGGCCTTCAGAGCCTCATTGTAACCATCTTATTGCAAATGAGTGTAGCTGTCACATCTCTTCTCATAGATAAGTTGCCACCATTCCAACAAACTTATTTTCTCCTTCATTTTACAGTTTCACCTTATTTCCTTATTGAATAGAAAACCAGTTTTACTGTATCTCTGTTATTTTGTGTTAAACATCTGTTAATAATCTATAGTCATTTCGTTCTTCTCATAAAATTCGGAAGATTCTTGATCCCCACGATTTACATAAACCCATCCCTGGTCTGTTGGGGGGGTTCTCATGTTAGTTGATTCTCTCATTCACCAGTTTGTTCATTATCTCTATCACTCTCATTCGTGTTCTCGACCTGTTGTTGGTCTCTCTACCTATTCATGCACTTGTTCACTTTTCACACCTCTCATGGAGACTTCACTCCATTCACTCTCTCACCGCCCTCGTCTTCCTCATTCATGTTTGTCTTGGGAAGGGGAAACGAACTATTGAAGAACAACCACGGTTTTGTTGGATGTAGAGACTATTGGTGTAATCTGGCCATGAATCAAGACCTTCATGTCTGAGATGTGTGGTTCGTGTCCAATTTTTCTCACAGTTGCGAGTCATGAGAGTCCTAGCATGGAGATTCTAGACCAGCTGCACTGGAGCCATGTAAGGAGAAGGACTGCCTGAGGGACTACGTGGCATATAAAGGTGAAGGTCCATTCTCTTGGGTTGTGCAAGTTGGGTAGAATATAGTTGGGTACTTGGATTGTTGTGGGTGCTAGGAAGCCTATGAGAAATTGAGTGCTGACTAGTTTGGGACATCGAGTAACACTCTAGAACCATCTTTATGGAGTCATAACCCTGGCTCAGGGGTGACATTGTTGTTGAGACTTGGAACAACATTGTCTATTGTTGGGTGGAACGTCCTTGGTCTATAGCCAGTCAATGGTTTTCTTATATAAAAGATAAGTTCTCTCTGTCATGGTATTATTTACCTGTGTATTATTTATTTCGATGTGTATTTATTTATCATTGAATTCAATGTATTTAGAGTATGCATGGTTGTGCATGTCGTATTCTTCATTGTTTTTATGTTTAGCATGAATATTGATCAATGCATGTGAACCTTTCATGCATCCTTGGTATCTAAAGTTTGAGCAGGGTTTGAATTAGTCTAGACAAGGGACTTGTGGTTAGTGTGCCTGGCATGTGAGTGGTTGGGTACGTTACAACTTAATAACTAATTTGGGCCTTATTAATGAAGAGAACCCTTTTTGCAATGAATGACTATTAACTAACTATTTTGTGGGCCTTATTCAAGGAAGATGTTGGCTCATTCCACGCTTTAACATGTCCTTGTTAACGTTGGGGAGTTGGTGACCCATGTTCATCCAAGGTTGACCAAAAAAAACACCAAGGCATAGATATATCAATCCTCATTCAAAGGTTGAAGAAGGTATCACTTGAGACACCATGAGGATCACAGAGACCATCTGGTCTTGTTTCGATGATGACAAAGGAATAATTACGCAAAGTTCCATCCAGGATAGCATTCATACAATCCATTTTAAAACTACTTAATGAATAACAATGTGCAACAACACACAGACACACACACACACACACACTTTCAATTGACACATGAGTAACACATCATAAGACCATAATCATTGTAGTTTTATTATCTTCATTCCATCACCACAAACATACATTAAGTAACCCATAAAGATTTTTCTTCTTATACATCTTCCCAGTGTTACATTATAAAGTGCCATGCACTTTCTTTATACTCTGCAAATGTGATAGACTCAAACTTACAACCAAATACATTACAAAGCATAGGCTCATAGTGATCTCAATAAAACCAATACAACTATCACAACAACAACCAACTGACTAACGAGCTAAATCCATTTTTATTGTCATTGCTCCCTTTTATCTACTACTCAGCTCTAGCACTCCGTCTCTTTCATTTTTTCCCCACTCGCTCCTATGACTTCCAGTCCCACATGCTTATGTCACCCACATGCATTCCACATCGCCTTGGAATTATGGAAATCTCAACTAACTTTCCAGCTCATCATCTTTCTACTCCATATTCCCTCTTGTTTCTTGTAGTAATCATCTATGGAGATTTCCCAAATATTATTTTCTTGACTATGGCGTGCATGTGATGTCTTCTTGATTTCTGGCATGCATCACAAAACTTGGACCGACACACATTGGTAGAAATTGAATTGGAACGCATTAAAAAAACTTGATTTGGTGTGTGCACCTCCTATAAACCTTTGTGCAACTGTTTGAGCACACACAAAACTGAGATATGAAAGAACAATGTTTTGTGTGCGTGTGCGTGATATTTACCCAAAACTTTGGGTGCCAACAAAATGTGGCCTCATACATCAATAAAGTATCCTAAGTAATGGGGTTAGGGTAGGAACCTAACAAGAGAACTTTGGATATGCAAAGAGGAGACAAGACAACAGGTTTATTGTAGGAGAGAACACATGATACAACACAATAAGTTTCTACCTTGTAACAATAGGTAATATATAAACAAGGAAGCATGAATAATCTCTCCCATTGGTTTGAAGAAATATTTATATGAGGATTATGCCCTTCCCATTCATTTGTGAAGGAGGATAAGTGATGGAAATTTATAAAATATCAAGTGTATGGTATGTAGCTTTATAAAAGATTGCATTACAAATGAAAGGGTGCACTATGTGGCATCTGGCTTAAGTCAAATAATACTAGAGTGGGGAAATGTTTCTTATCACCAAGTATGCATATAGGAGAGAAGAGTGAAGGTGAACTAGGATTATTATGTTTTGAGGCCACATCTTGCAATAATGTCCAAAGTCACATGGCCTAGTTGGAAAACAACAATTGAGGGAGTGTTCATAGCTTATCTTTTTCTTGTTAATGGTGGAAGATGCTTTTATTGTATACCTATTATAAGATTGGTACTAGTTTGTCAAGTAGACTACTATATAGTAAATAAGAGGTATATGCATCTCCATTTTGTGATTTCTTTTGAAATTGGAATAATGTTTCTTTGTTATTGTTAGAAAAATACAATTAGTGGCCAGGAAAAATTTACCTCTCCTTTCTCTCCAAGCTTTTTAATGAATCCCTTTGTTTGTTATTTACAATTGATTTCATTTCATTGTTTATAAGTGGATGATTAAACCCTTGAAGTTGGTATGTATTGTAAAAACAAAAATAAAGTATTAATAAATAGTAATAGAATTATAATCTGTGAACCTAAAAATAAATTTTAAATAATCAAGGAAACATAAAATGCTAAAAAAATACTTGCAAATTTTGCATAATAACTAGCTTCCATTTTTTGGCCAATTTCATGCATATTTTTGCTACTTATTCAAACGAAAAATTCATCTCTTCATTACCTTGCATAAAATCTCCTATCATTCTCATAAATAAATTGCTCCCAACTTTCTTTCCTTATATATGCAACCTACATATTTCTTTGTGCATTCAAGAATTTTTCCTTCTCAAGTATCTTGTGATTTTCATCTTCAGATGATGTCCCGTATATTTGTTATTTTTGTTAATGACCTTTCTCCATACTCAATTTACAAGATTGTAGTGACTTTGTCATTTAGTCTCTAGAAAACGTCTCTCTAATCTAGATGTATATTAGCCTTACATGTTATTGAATCAATGGATTTGCTTAACCTACTAAAAAAATGTTCCCCACTACATCATGCAACAATTTTCTCGCACCATCAAATTTTAATTTTATCCCCAAAGTGCCTAATGAAGATAACAATATATTGGATTAAAAGGGTAAAAACATGATGTTATAAACCAATGCCTTGAGAATGATAAAAAGTCAATGACAAAAATCCACTTCAAGGGGGAAACCTTCTTTTACAATATATTCAATGTACAAGATGAGATAATATGATCCTAATACTAGGTCTTCTTGGTATATATATGAGACAAAGGGTGAAATTATAATGAAAGGGTACAATGAAGGGTTATGGCCTACATATAAATATAACACTAGAAACATAATAATTCAATTTGTAGGGATTAATACGAGATTTCATACTTAACATGGAACTTTTTCTGGAGCTTAACATAACCCTCCCCTTCAAACAAGTGTTGTCCTCAATACTTGACTAGCTACATGTGTTTCTGCATGAAGAGCTCATCTTCCCATGTCACCTCTTCCACTGGTAGGTTCTTCCATTTGACGAGGTACTTAGTAATTTCTCGATTTTGTATCCTCTTAATCCTTGTTTCAAGGATTTGTTTTGTTCTAGTACGATTTTCCCTTCTTCATTAATCTCTCATAAAATAGTTTGGATTGGGATATTGTCACTAATTACCTTTTTTAAGAAAGAAACATGGAAGACTAAATGTACACCTGAAGATGGAGGCAAATCCAACTTGCAATCCATACTTCCAATGATTTGCAACATGTTATAGGGGCCATAATATTTGGGTGTTAATTTATTGCCCTCCTATTGTTGCTTTAGGTACATATTTTTATATGGTTGTAGCCTAAAAAATACCGATCCCCCACTTCAAATTCCCTTTCATTGCAATGTTGATCTGCTTGCTATTTCATCCTATTTTGTGCCATAAAGTAGTTGTCCTTCAATTGTTTGAGAACCTATTGTTGGTTCCCTATGTCGTCCTCCACTTCCTGAACCTTTGTAGTTCCTTTTAAGGGTGATGTGATGGATGGAGGATGATATCCATAAAGTGGTATAAATGGGGACTTTTTTATGAAGCATGGAAGGTTGTATTGTACCACCATTCTACCAAGGGAAACCACTTGACCCATTGTGTTTGTTTGTCATATGCAAAGCAACGAAGATATCCTTCTAGAAATTTATTCACAATCTTAGTTTACCCATTAGATTGAGGATGGTAAGATGCGTTGTGAGACAATTAAGTACCCAAACAAGAAAATAATCCAATCCAAACATTTCCAGTGAAAATTGGATCTCTACCACTCACAATAATATTGGGGATGCCATGTATCATTTGAATTGTTTTGATTAATGTTACGGCTAATTAATCGTTTAAAATTGATTTCAGGATGATTAAAAAACCCTATCTTCTATAAGCTATATCTCAGAAAGTATAACAAACTAGAACTTGAAAATTTACCGTAAGTACTTGGATTTGTCTCATGAGTAACCTCAAAATTTCACTATCTGAAATGTCCCATAAAAATATTGTAGTGAAAATTACAAGATGACTCGTTTGAAGAAGAAAATTCCTAGGATTGATGCTCTGATACCAAATGTTATGAACCAATGCCTTGAGAATGATAAAAATTCAATGAATAAC
>ML803183.1:279414-292300 GCA_009831015.1 Picea engelmannii | reverse complement strand
CTTACTCAGTAAGAAATTTTTATGCATCTGAAGATTCCATAAGCAGTAGAGAGGTGTATCTTGTAGGAACCAAAGAAGAAGGCATGGATTGGACAGTTTGCAAGGAGAGTTGAGGAAGATTAGGCCACCATCCTTTGAAGGTGAAAGAGAAAGGGAAGATTATGCTGAAGCATGGTTGCTTGGACTCATGAGATATTTCCAATTGCATAACTACTCGTCAAACCTAGAATCCATAATTTCCACCTACCATTTACATGGGAAAGTTTCTATGTGGTGGGATCAACTGACACAAGATGAACATATTAATGAGAATAGGATCACTTGGAAGTAGTTCAAGAAATAATTTTAGAAGGAGTACCTCTCAGAGAATTTCTATGACAAGAAAATGCAGGAGTTCTTTGAACTTAGGCTGGGAAGCATGACTATGGAAGAATATGAGAATAAGTTCTTGGGATTGTTAAAGTATGTTGGGTTCATAAATAATGAGAATTTGAAAATACAAAGGTTTTTGAGTGGGCTTCCAACATTTTATAAAGAAAAGATTTGGTATGATGATCCCAAGACCTTCACTGAGGCTATCACGAAATCTAAGTGCTTGTATGAGAAAGGACAGGGTAGAGAATCCATGCAGAAGTCTTGGAAGGATAAGAAGAAGGAGAATCCTGATTAGAGGAAGAAGGGATTCAAACCTCCTTTCAATAGAAATGAGCCTAATAAAAATCATCAAGATCAGTATGCCAAGGATGAATCCAAGAAATAAGACTACTTGGGAAAAAGGGGAAGACCATCAATCCAATGTTGGGGATGAAAGGAAGATCACCTATACAAAGATTTCCAACATTGAAAGGAGAGAGTGAAGGCCATGCTTAACATCCTAGAGGCTACAACAGTTGAAGACATGGGAAGAATTTATGAAACCTTAGATGAACGACAAGTAGGATACCAATCCAACATGATCGAGGTGTAAGGTAAGATCATAAATCATCATGTTGTTATTTTAATTGATTCACGAGCTAGACATTGGAACCAAAAGGAGAAACCATGATATGGTCGAAGGTTGTTCCATAATTATTAATGGTGTGAATTCTAGTGCTTATCTAAATATTATACCATTGGGGTCTTATGATATTCTAATTGGAATGGATTGGTTGGGAAAAAATCATGGTGTTCAAGATTGTCATAGCAAGACATTTACATGTCTTGATGGAGATGGAAAACAAAGCACTATGAAGGGAGTTCCAAGACCCATATCTATAAGAGAGATTTCAGCCTTACAGTTGAATAGATGTTTCAGAAAAGGATGTCAATTGTATGCAACCCATGTGGAGGAGGCAGAAAATACAAAGGGGCCAATCCTTGAATATTTCTCGGTACTATAAGAATTTGAGGATGTATTCCAAGAAATACCAAGGTTTCCACCAAAAAGGGAGATATATTTATCTATTGATTTAGTTCCAGGAGCTGCCCCGGTGTCAAAAACACCTTATCGAATGAGTACACTAGATTTAAAAGAATTACAAATGTAGTTGGAGGAATTGTTGAAGAAAGGGTACGTAAGCCCAAGTGTTTCTCCTTGGGGAGCACCGATACTCTTTGTCAAAAAGAAAAATGGGACCTTGAGGTTGTGTATTGAATTTCAACAACTAAATAAGTCCACTATAAGAACAAGTACCCTCTACCCAGAGTTGATGATCTCTTTGATCAACTAAGAGGAGAAAAGATATTTTCAAAGATAGACTTGAGATTAGGATACCATCATGTAAGAATCAAGGAAGAAGACATCCATAAGAAAACCTTCAGAACCAGGTATGAGAATTATGAATTTGTAGTGGTGTCATTTGGATTGACCAATGAAGAAACTGTATTTATGTGCTTAATTAATGACATATTCATAAATTATTTGGATAAGTTTGTCATAGTATTCCTAGATGACATAATTTTCTATTCTAAGTCTGAAGAGGAGAATGAACATCACCTAAGACTGGTATTGAAAGTGCTGAGAGAACAACAATTGTATGCCAAGCTGAGTAAGTGTTCTTTTTACCAAGAAAAAATACATTACTTAGGGAATGTAGTTTTAGAATAGGGTATAGCAATAGATCCTGAGAAGATTGAAGCCATTAGAGGGTGGCCAACACCCAGGAATGTTTCATAAGTACGCTATTTTATGGGGTTAGTTGGTTACTACAGAAGGTTCATAGTAGATTTCTCTAAGATTTCTCATCCCATCACTTATTTGCAAAAGAAGGGAATTAAATTTGAATGGACATCTGAATGTGAAGAGAACTTTAATTTGTTGAAGGAGTTACTTACCAGTGCCCCTGTGTTAAATATTTTTGAGCCAAATGAATGTTTTGTGGTATGCACAAATGCATGTAAGGAAGGGCTTGATGGAGTCCTCACTCAAAATGGACATGTCATTGGTTATGAGTCTAGAAAGCTTAAGGAACATGAGAGGAAATATGCCACACATGACTTGGAGATTGTTGTCATTGTTCATGCATTGAATATGTGGAGGCATTATCTCATGGGGAAGAGATTTGAATTGAGAACAGGCCACAGTGGTCTAGAGTATCTTTTTGAACAACCAACTTTGAATGCTAGGAAAACAAGATGGTTGGAATTTTTAAGTGAATATGACTTTGACATCAAGCATATCAAGGGAAAAGAAAATAAAGTTGTTGATGCACTTAGTATAAGAATACATCTCATGCATGCTACAACTATTAGTATGCATCAGTCGGACTTGAAGAGCATAATTTTAGATGTTGTTGTTACAGATCAACATTACCTATAGGTAAAGGAAAGCTTACAAAAAGGAGATGTACAACAAAAAATGAAAGAGTATGAGATGAAGGAAGATGGATTACTTATGCAAAAAAATAGAGTTTATGTTCCTAGTTCTAGAGAACTCAAGAATTTGGTATTAAAAGAAATGCATAATGTTCCATATGTTGGACATCCTGATTACCAGAAAACGATTACAATAGTAAGAAGCCAATTCTTTTGGCCGGGAATGAAAAAGGATGTTGTTGATTACATTGCCAGATGTATGGAATGTCAGAAAGTGAAGGTTGAGCATAGGCACCCAACGAGTTTTCTACAACCATTACCAATTCCAAAGAAGAAATGGGAAGTGATAACCATTGATTTTATAACTAAATTTCCCAAGACAACAAGACAACATGATTCAATCATGGTAGTGGTTGATAAATTAACAAAGGCTTCTCATTTTTTTCCTATGAAAACAACTCATACAACAACTAATATTGCATAAATTTACATGAGGGAGATTGCTAGGTTGCATGGGATACCTAGGACAATTGTCTTGGACAGAGACACAAAGTTTACTTCAAATTTCTGGAAGGAATTATTTAAAGGATTTGGTACAAATATGAACTTTATCACATCATACCATCCACATTCAGATGGGAAGACAAAGAGGTTCAACCGAGTAATTGAAGACATGTTGAGAATGTATGTGATGGATAAGCCATCTAAGTGGGAATATTACTTGCACTTGGTTGAGTTTGCCTTGGGAAGAAAAAAAGTTTATGCAATAAGAATAGGACAACAAGAAAATTTAAAGTAGGGGAACTTTTTCTTTTGAAAGTAAATCCCAAGAAGATCTCTTTGAAGTTGGGTAGTTGTACAAAGCTGGCAACCAAATTATGTGGTCCATTTGAGATATTGGAAAAAATAGGGCCAGTTGCATACATGCTTGCATTGCCTCCTTCCATGAATGTGCATAATGTATTTCATGTCTCTTTGCTAAATAAATATGTACATGATCCTAACCATGTTATTGATTGGCATCTGATTCAGGTAAAGATAGAGGGAGAATTTCAAGTCCAAGCAATGCAAATATTGGATAGAAAAGTCAAAATGCTTCGTAATCGAGATATAGAGCTGGTAAAAGTTCAGTGGACCTGCTACGGTCCTGAAGATGCTACCTGGGAGCATGAAGATTCCATGCGGGCATAGTGCCCACATATTTTTGAACAAATTTTGGAATTTTGATTCATGTTTTGTATATGCAGTGAAGACAGTGACAAAATAAGGGGGAGGGGATGTAACACCTCGGGTTTTGAGGCCCATATTAAATAATGTATTTGTTAATTGTTGAAAGTATAGGGTGCCCAAACAATTAAAAGAGACTAGCATGCCAAAGAAATGTAATGTTTTGATCATTATTAATAATAAATACATCATTAGATGCTAGACGGACAAGGACTAGAGTTATAGGGGGATATGATTCCACAAGAGAGGGGGCTTGATGGGCTAAGCATTTATTTTATATTTTTAAATCACCCATTTTGTCTAATGGAGGAAATCAATTATTTGAGATTCTTGGGGGAAGGCCATGAGGTTCTTTGATCCAGGTGGATATTGGTGGCCACCCACCTCTTCCAACTGGCTCAAAACAATTTTCTGGCAATTTTGGCAATTTACTATTTTTAGCAGTTTTTTGGGTCCTGAACTTCTAGAGCCGTTTTGAGGCCCTAAACAACGTTTTTTGGGAAAACGGGGAGCGACATAGAAGTTCTTTTGATCTTGGTCACAACAAAGTTGTATTCCTTGGATAGATCTTTCTAACAAGGTATTGAGCGCGTCAAACATAGATCGTATGCAAAAGTTACGACCCTGAGAAGTTGATGTACTCACTTATCCAAATGAGGCCCACGTGACTTTTGGCACTTCATCTCCTAGGGTTAGGTTTTTGGATGTCTAGGGTTTTTGAAATTCCCTTGGATTGTAAAAAAGGCCTTCAGAGCCTCATTGTAACCATCTTATTGCAAATGAGTGTAGCTGTCACATCTCTTCTCATAGATAAGTTGCCACCATTCCAACAAACTTATTTTCTCCTTCATTTTACAGTTTCACCTTATTTCCTTATTGAATAGAAAACCAGTTTTACTGTATCTCTGTTATTTTGTGTTAAACATCTGTTAATAATCTATAGTCATTTCGTTCTTCTCATAAAATTCGGAAGATTCTTGATCCCCACGATTTACATAAACCCATCCCTGGTCTGTTGGGGGGGTTCTCATGTTAGTTGATTCTCTCATTCACCAGTTTGTTCATTATCTCTATCACTCTCATTCGTGTTCTCGACCTGTTGTTGGTCTCTCTACCTATTCATGCACTTGTTCACTTTTCACACCTCTCATGGAGACTTCACTCCATTCACTCTCTCACCGCCCTCGTCTTCCTCATTCATGTTTGTCTTGGGAAGGGGAAACGAACTATTGAAGAACAACCACGGTTTTGTTGGATGTAGAGACTATTGGTGTAATCTGGCCATGAATCAAGACCTTCATGTCTGAGATGTGTGGTTCGTGTCCAATTTTTCTCACAGTTGCGAGTCATGAGAGTCCTAGCATGGAGATTCTAGACCAGCTGCACTGGAGCCATGTAAGGAGAAGGACTGCCTGAGGGACTACGTGGCATATAAAGGTGAAGGTCCATTCTCTTGGGTTGTGCAAGTTGGGTAGAATATAGTTGGGTACTTGGATTGTTGTGGGTGCTAGGAAGCCTATGAGAAATTGAGTGCTGACTAGTTTGGGACATCGAGTAACACTCTAGAACCATCTTTATGGAGTCATAACCCTGGCTCAGGGGTGACATTGTTGTTGAGACTTGGAACAACATTGTCTATTGTTGGGTGGAACGTCCTTGGTCTATAGCCAGTCAATGGTTTTCTTATATAAAAGATAAGTTCTCTCTGTCATGGTATTATTTACCTGTGTATTATTTATTTCGATGTGTATTTATTTATCATTGAATTCAATGTATTTAGAGTATGCATGGTTGTGCATGTCGTATTCTTCATTGTTTTTATGTTTAGCATGAATATTGATCAATGCATGTGAACCTTTCATGCATCCTTGGTATCTAAAGTTTGAGCAGGGTTTGAATTAGTCTAGACAAGGGACTTGTGGTTAGTGTGCCTGGCATGTGAGTGGTTGGGTACGTTACAACTTAATAACTAATTTGGGCCTTATTAATGAAGAGAACCCTTTTTGCAATGAATGACTATTAACTAACTATTTTGTGGGCCTTATTCAAGGAAGATGTTGGCTCATTCCACGCTTTAACATGTCCTTGTTAACGTTGGGGAGTTGGTGACCCATGTTCATCCAAGGTTGACCAAAAAAAACACCAAGGCATAGATATATCAATCCTCATTCAAAGGTTGAAGAAGGTATCACTTGAGACACCATGAGGATCACAGAGACCATCTGGTCTTGTTTCGATGATGACAAAGGAATAATTACGCAAAGTTCCATCCAGGATAGCATTCATACAATCCATTTTAAAACTACTTAATGAATAACAATGTGCAACAACACACAGACACACACACACACACACACTTTCAATTGACACATGAGTAACACATCATAAGACCATAATCATTGTAGTTTTATTATCTTCATTCCATCACCACAAACATACATTAAGTAACCCATAAAGATTTTTCTTCTTATACATCTTCCCAGTGTTACATTATAAAGTGCCATGCACTTTCTTTATACTCTGCAAATGTGATAGACTCAAACTTACAACCAAATACATTACAAAGCATAGGCTCATAGTGATCTCAATAAAACCAATACAACTATCACAACAACAACCAACTGACTAACGAGCTAAATCCATTTTTATTGTCATTGCTCCCTTTTATCTACTACTCAGCTCTAGCACTCCGTCTCTTTCATTTTTTCCCCACTCGCTCCTATGACTTCCAGTCCCACATGCTTATGTCACCCACATGCATTCCACATCGCCTTGGAATTATGGAAATCTCAACTAACTTTCCAGCTCATCATCTTTCTACTCCATATTCCCTCTTGTTTCTTGTAGTAATCATCTATGGAGATTTCCCAAATATTATTTTCTTGACTATGGCGTGCATGTGATGTCTTCTTGATTTCTGGCATGCATCACAAAACTTGGACCGACACACATTGGTAGAAATTGAATTGGAACGCATTAAAAAAACTTGATTTGGTGTGTGCACCTCCTATAAACCTTTGTGCAACTGTTTGAGCACACACAAAACTGAGATATGAAAGAACAATGTTTTGTGTGCGTGTGCGTGATATTTACCCAAAACTTTGGGTGCCAACAAAATGTGGCCTCATACATCAATAAAGTATCCTAAGTAATGGGGTTAGGGTAGGAACCTAACAAGAGAACTTTGGATATGCAAAGAGGAGACAAGACAACAGGTTTATTGTAGGAGAGAACACATGATACAACACAATAAGTTTCTACCTTGTAACAATAGGTAATATATAAACAAGGAAGCATGAATAATCTCTCCCATTGGTTTGAAGAAATATTTATATGAGGATTATGCCCTTCCCATTCATTTGTGAAGGAGGATAAGTGATGGAAATTTATAAAATATCAAGTGTATGGTATGTAGCTTTATAAAAGATTGCATTACAAATGAAAGGGTGCACTATGTGGCATCTGGCTTAAGTCAAATAATACTAGAGTGGGGAAATGTTTCTTATCACCAAGTATGCATATAGGAGAGAAGAGTGAAGGTGAACTAGGATTATTATGTTTTGAGGCCACATCTTGCAATAATGTCCAAAGTCACATGGCCTAGTTGGAAAACAACAATTGAGGGAGTGTTCATAGCTTATCTTTTTCTTGTTAATGGTGGAAGATGCTTTTATTGTATACCTATTATAAGATTGGTACTAGTTTGTCAAGTAGACTACTATATAGTAAATAAGAGGTATATGCATCTCCATTTTGTGATTTCTTTTGAAATTGGAATAATGTTTCTTTGTTATTGTTAGAAAAATACAATTAGTGGCCAGGAAAAATTTACCTCTCCTTTCTCTCCAAGCTTTTTAATGAATCCCTTTGTTTGTTATTTACAATTGATTTCATTTCATTGTTTATAAGTGGATGATTAAACCCTTGAAGTTGGTATGTATTGTAAAAACAAAAATAAAGTATTAATAAATAGTAATAGAATTATAATCTGTGAACCTAAAAATAAATTTTAAATAATCAAGGAAACATAAAATGCTAAAAAAATACTTGCAAATTTTGCATAATAACTAGCTTCCATTTTTTGGCCAATTTCATGCATATTTTTGCTACTTATTCAAACGAAAAATTCATCTCTTCATTACCTTGCATAAAATCTCCTATCATTCTCATAAATAAATTGCTCCCAACTTTCTTTCCTTATATATGCAACCTACATATTTCTTTGTGCATTCAAGAATTTTTCCTTCTCAAGTATCTTGTGATTTTCATCTTCAGATGATGTCCCGTATATTTGTTATTTTTGTTAATGACCTTTCTCCATACTCAATTTACAAGATTGTAGTGACTTTGTCATTTAGTCTCTAGAAAACGTCTCTCTAATCTAGATGTATATTAGCCTTACATGTTATTGAATCAATGGATTTGCTTAACCTACTAAAAAAATGTTCCCCACTACATCATGCAACAATTTTCTCGCACCATCAAATTTTAATTTTATCCCCAAAGTGCCTAATGAAGATAACAATATATTGGATTAAAAGGGTAAAAACATGATGTTATAAACCAATGCCTTGAGAATGATAAAAAGTCAATGACAAAAATCCACTTCAAGGGGGAAACCTTCTTTTACAATATATTCAATGTACAAGATGAGATAATATGATCCTAATACTAGGTCTTCTTGGTATATATATGAGACAAAGGGTGAAATTATAATGAAAGGGTACAATGAAGGGTTATGGCCTACATATAAATATAACACTAGAAACATAATAATTCAATTTGTAGGGATTAATACGAGATTTCATACTTAACATGGAACTTTTTCTGGAGCTTAACATAACCCTCCCCTTCAAACAAGTGTTGTCCTCAATACTTGACTAGCTACATGTGTTTCTGCATGAAGAGCTCATCTTCCCATGTCACCTCTTCCACTGGTAGGTTCTTCCATTTGACGAGGTACTTAGTAATTTCTCGATTTTGTATCCTCTTAATCCTTGTTTCAAGGATTTGTTTTGTTCTAGTACGATTTTCCCTTCTTCATTAATCTCTCATAAAATAGTTTGGATTGGGATATTGTCACTAATTACCTTTTTTAAGAAAGAAACATGGAAGACTAAATGTACACCTGAAGATGGAGGCAAATCCAACTTGCAATCCATACTTCCAATGATTTGCAACATGTTATAGGGGCCATAATATTTGGGTGTTAATTTATTGCCCTCCTATTGTTGCTTTAGGTACATATTTTTATATGGTTGTAGCCTAAAAAATACCGATCCCCCACTTCAAATTCCCTTTCATTGCAATGTTGATCTGCTTGCTATTTCATCCTATTTTGTGCCATAAAGTAGTTGTCCTTCAATTGTTTGAGAACCTATTGTTGGTTCCCTATGTCGTCCTCCACTTCCTGAACCTTTGTAGTTCCTTTTAAGGGTGATGTGATGGATGGAGGATGATATCCATAAAGTGGTATAAATGGGGACTTTTTTATGAAGCATGGAAGGTTGTATTGTACCACCATTCTACCAAGGGAAACCACTTGACCCATTGTGTTTGTTTGTCATATGCAAAGCAACGAAGATATCCTTCTAGAAATTTATTCACAATCTTAGTTTACCCATTAGATTGAGGATGGTAAGATGCGTTGTGAGACAATTAAGTACCCAAACAAGAAAATAATCCAATCCAAACATTTCCAGTGAAAATTGGATCTCTACCACTCACAATAATATTGGGGATGCCATGTATCATTTGAATTGTTTTGATTAATGTTACGGCTAATTAATCGTTTAAAATTGATTTCAGGATGATTAAAAAACCCTATCTTCTATAAGCTATATCTCAGAAAGTATAACAAACTAGAACTTGAAAATTTACCGTAAGTACTTGGATTTGTCTCATGAGTAACCTCAAAATTTCACTATCTGAAATGTCCCATAAAAATATTGTAGTGAAAATTACAAGATGACTCGTTTGAAGAAGAAAATTCCTAGGATTGATGCTCTGATACCAAATGTTATGAACCAATGCCTTGAGAATGATAAAAATTCAATGAATAACAGTTCACTTTGAGGGAGAAACCTCCTTTTACAATATATTCAATGTACAAGATAAGATAAGATGATCCTAAGACTAGGTCTCCTTGGTGTGTGTGTGTGTGTGGGAGACAAAGGGTACAATTATAATGAAAGGGTACAATGAAGGGTTCTAGCCTACATACAAATATAATGCTAGAAATGTAATAATTCAATATCTAGGGATTAATAATGGGTTTTATAATTAACATGGGGTTTTGTCTAGGGCTCAACACTTCAAAATGGGTACCACTTTTGCTTTATTTTTATGAAGAAAACTACAAAATTTCCAGTTTCTTCAACTTTAACCCCTCTAAATTGTTTCACAAAATAGGGTATTTTCACAAATGTCAAATACCTTAAGAAACCACTCATACAAGCAAATAAAATATCATTACACCATTGTTATATGTGGTTAAAACCCTCAAAGAGGGAAATATTCCATGGTGTTGGACACACTGATTACACTGAGAGGGGGGGTGAACAGTGTAGGGCTCTTTTTCCCAAAACTCCTTAGTTAACAATCATCATTAACTCATTACTCATTGTTGTCATTTATAACCAGTTAAATGTCAACACATATCAACAATATATATCAGCAATATATCATCAAGAAGTCATCACCACAAGGAACACAAAGAACACAAGATGTATGTACAATTTTCTTTTTATTACGGACTACAATCCTTGAGGTTTTTCAGCAACAACTAAATAGAGTACAACTCTACAAGAGCACCAACTCTATCATGCAAGACTCATCTTACACACTCAGCACCAATTGAGATGAGGCAACAATCCTCAACAGATATCAATCTGTGCCATAAAAAAGTGCTTCAACCATGCACCAACCTGTGCCAAACAACCTGTAATAAACTTGTACCATAAACAAGTGCAACAACCATGCACCAACCTGTGCCAAACAACCTATAATCAACTTGTACCATAAATAAGTGCATCCAAACATGTACCAAGTATATACCAATCATGTGTCAACTACTCATCAATATGTACCAACATCATCAACTATAAACCTCATGTATGTGCCAACTCATTAACTACTTGTCTAAACCATGACTAGTTTTTGATTAGTCAACAACCCTAACCTGAAATAATCATAACTTTGTACCTGTAATGAATAAGATCTGAAACTAATACATAATGTTCTTCAGTGTTTTTTATGCAATTCCTCCAGGTTTCACTACTTGTAACCTCTCATAAAAGGAGTTATAGAAAAAATGGCAAACCTTGTTGAATTTTGGCTTATTCTAGAGAGAGAATTTTGGCTTATTCTAGAGAGAGAACTTGTAGAGAATGCCCCGCATGAAATATTTGTTGAATTGATATAAAATGGTTGCACATAATACTATAGACTTTAATCTAACCAACACAATTGGTCTCACTGAATTTGGATATGTTGTGAAGAAGTTATGATGTTTTTACCCGAAACACTTGTTTTAGACTAGTTTCAGGACTAGCCACAAACCCTATTTTCCACAGAGTGTATCTCCAAAAATACAACGACCCACAAGATGAATTTTTTAAAACAGATACTTGGATATCTTTACTCAATGGCATATCAATCTCACAGTCTGAATCATTATAGAAAAACTTTATTGCGAAAATGGTGAGATGACCTGTAAATAACATACCTTAGAAAGCATCATGAAAATAATTTATCCTCCCTTGAATTTTGACCCTGTTTTCTTCATATTCCCTCTGAAATTAGGCTTAGATATCCTTTGGTTACCTCAGTCACCTATATATTTTCAATATTCTCAAGTGTTCCACACCAAAAATGCTCAAGAATCTCTCACAAGAAGCTCTTCATCAATACTCTAAAAGATATTCTCACAAGAAGCTCTCCATTGATCCACAAAAAGGATGATCTACAAGAGACCATTGCTATCTTATTTATACTTTCATCCTATAGGTCACTTAACCCATTTTTAGGTCAATTAACCTATTTTCCTTATTTTAGGGTTAACCACTTTCCATAAATAGAAAGTTCTCCAATACTTTATCATTTAAATATTCCTTCTTGATTTTGTCACCTTACTTTATCATTTCTTGATTTTGTCACTTCTCTTTATTATTTAAATAATCCACCTTGACTTTGCCACTTTAATTTATCATTTAAATAATATTAACTCATTTATTTTAGGTCACTTTGACTTCTTTGACCTTGGGGGCTTCAAGCCTTCATGTGGGGGTCCTTCATCTTCGTAAGGCCATAACTCTCGAACCATGAGGAGTTATGTGACATTGCACATACCACTGGAAATGGCATGACAAGAAATATCCATCTAGGATAGTTTCACCAAAAATTTCCTTGATCTTCATCTCATTATTCCACATACAAGAATGGGTCCTCTAACCATTCTTCTAGGATAACTCAATCCACAAAGCGTCTTCCCGTGAGGGATTTCACCATAAGGGGACCACTTTGGAGTTCATCCATTTGTGCACCTTATCAATCATGATAAGACAATAATGAGAGCATGGGTCCTTCAACTATTCTTCGAGGATAACTCAATCCACAAAGTGTCTTCCCATGAAGGATTTCACCATAAGGGGACCACTTTGGAGTTCATCCATTTGTGCACCTTATCAATCATGATAAGGCAATAATGAGTCATCTATACATTGTTCCAACAATGCATCATATACCAATGAAACCACATCAATCCATCTTCATCATGTATCAATGACAACTCATTGATCCATCTTCATCATATCAATGACAACTCATTGATCCATCTTCATCTATGCATTCTCATCAAGGACAATAC
>ML803183.1:264810-279364 GCA_009831015.1 Picea engelmannii | reverse complement strand
ATTGGCATCAATGACAACATGATCCAACAATATCCCCCTTTGGCATTGATGACAATACCAATATTGATGTCAACACCAATTACCAATTATTGATGTCAACATGTAGATAAGGCATGCTCTACATCAATAGTCAATGTGACTATCTATTGGCATGGGGGAAGACTCGAGGTTCAGCTCCAAGAGCACACCAATAAGCCCTAACTACTGGCCCTTTCGGCAACACCTGCGAAGCAGATGTAGTCTCACCCGAAGAAGTTATGAGGGGGTTGCAGGACAAAGATGTCTACAACCAAGAGGAATATCAAGTGGATCTAACACAAGAACAACAAATCATTCATATATCACTTATCAACTTAGATGTATTATGAACATCTACTTATTGGATCTAAAGTAGTAATGCAATCATAACATATCAATGACAGAGACAGAAGATCAATCACATACAACACAAAATATACATGGTTCACCCTCTCTCTAGAGCTACATCCACAAAACTATGCTATAATATATTGAGGTAAAGCATACAGTTTTTGTCTGCGCTCTTAGCTAGTAGATCTTCTCTTCTTCTCTCTTTCTCTCCCCTTCCTGCGCACCCAGCTGCAGGGTTGATCTTCACACCCAGCTAAAGATCTTACAATCCAGAAGGCTCTTGTACTCAACACTTCTCTCTCACGCAATACTCCTCTCTTAACCAACTCAATACCAACAACAACAATAAAAACACTATCTTACCAACCCAAATTACCAACCCAACCTAGGCTCTTTTGGCCTCTATTTATACATTACAATAGCTTACCAACAGCCTTAGGCCAAAACCTAGTTTTCCAAAACCCTAGATACCAAAACCCTAGGTGTCTAAAACCCTAGGTCAACTTGACCCATATTTTTCAGGGCTTCGCCAGCCTGTCTTTCCTTCCTTTTTGTGCGGTGCTCCAAAGCATCCATCAGTGGATTTTTCCACTTGCTGATCTATCCACAATCCTTCTTCCTTGCTTATCTGTCATCCCTGATCTCTTCATCCAATGACTTTATTTCTCAAGCTTTGCTCCATCTTTTCTGCTCTTTTTCTCACTTCGACCCAATATCAGTCACTATGTCTTCCACGAAGTTCGCTTTCTCCTTTTTCTTCCTTGATCTTCGCTTCCTTCCATAACCAAGGGCCAACACTATCTCTCCCAAATGTGACTATCTCTCCCAATCAATAATCATTAATCACATCTGTTGGCATCAGAAGTCACTCCTGGATTGTAGCAGGAGCAGATCCCGACGCCCATCAGTTTATGTCACGATTTGTTTATAAAAAGGGGGTGATCGAATGGAAGTTAACTCAAAACAATATTGTTCTAACTCTGAAACTAGGCCAGGCATGCATGGGCAAGTGAGGTCTTAGATAAACTTCAGACAGTGAGTTGTAGTGAGGGTGAATAGGGGGAAGACTTGTATAAGAGAAATGCAAAGGTCTGTCGTAAACATCAGGTTTCTAACAGACTGTAGGAGAAAACATTTAAACGCAAGATCTTCTTACATTCAAACGCAGAAAACTGGAGAATACAACAATGCAACAATAAATACTTTATCGTAACATAATTGCAATAATTCATGTGAATCAGTCAATCATGAATTCCCTTGGTATGAGATGAAAATTAGATGGGGTAGGAAAACTATTTGTCATTAAACAAGAAATCTTCCATACAGATGCATAACCAGAGGACTAGAGTGTCTATTAAAAATTTACAATCGGGAACTTTGCTCTACCATCGATCCTTGGAAAAATATCAAAAATAAGTATATATACTCATAAAAATTTACCCAATAGAGGCCTCCTAGACTTTCGGGATGAGGCGTCTCTTCAATCAAATCTGGTCTGCACTCCTCTGTCATACGCCACCTTAATTCCGCATGGATCATGCCAAGGGGTGGCTGAGCCCTTAAATGTTGAATTAGCATGCGCAGGCTTCCCTAGTGAGTCGAGGACTCAGCATGGCTTCTGTGGAAAGAACCAGTATAGAGGACCATCTCGGGCAGACTTCCCGCTGGGACATCCATACCTTGTAATTAACGAGTGAGGTGAGGTTTCAACCACCCTCTCTCTTCTTCATTTACTCCGAGAAGGTATCAGGGTTGAGATCAAGTTGAACTGGCACCTAGAGAACATGGTGATCCCTTCTACAGCTATACCCGACGTTTCGGGGTTCGTGGATAGGAAGGAGAAAATCCTTTCTCTTCAAAGTTACGATGGGCGAAATGTCGAGAGGGCCTAATGGGTGCCACATGCCTCTCCCTGATCTGATGATCCTGAACTAATTTGGTAATACTGTGGGCCTGGGTCCAGGACTTCTTCAGCGCTTCGCATCTCGGGGATATGAAAGAGATGATCCTTGTGCTTCGAATTCGTGATGGGCGAAAAGGCAGAGAGCCTAATTGCGCACCACGTGTCCCTCTGGGATGAATGACTAAGATCGCTCTCGGATCTTCGGGACCCATCTTGCCAATTTATAAACCTTAGTGCCCCTCCTCCAGGCCTGCTCCTTTGTGACCAGGCACCAAAACCATGGTCCCAACTCTGGGTGATTTCGGCGCTTCGGGGTTCGAGGTTCCGAGATGTGAGATGACGAGGGACTTTCACCCTTCGAACTTCTGAATGTCGATATGATGACGTGACTAGATCTTGCGCCATGCGTCACTGGATCGGACGACCCAGATTTTGTCTTGAAATATAGGTTCTTTCTCTGACGCTATACCTCGGGTAACTTGGTAGCCCCGAGATCCCGGTGACCATCGATCAGCTTTATAGATGGGTCTCGATCGCTCGACAACAAAACTTTGCCCGCTCGCTTGACTTGTAACTTGAAAAGAGATTCTTTTGTGCTACGCTTGGGTGCTTCTCGTGCAACCTGCAGACCTGGGTACTTTTGTGCCCAAGACAAAAATTGTTGCTAACATTAGGCTCCATGGGGGATAGAGTCATCCCTGTGATGCTCTAAGAAATCATTTGCAGCTTCAGTGCCTTGCTATTGGGCTATGGAGTTATTTACTAAGCCGAAAATAATAAAAAGGAAAATGAACAAAGAACCAAAAGGGAAATATTTACAAACAAAGGAGCCGTCTAAGGCTCAAACAAAACATTTCTTCAGAAAATGCCCATTTACTGGGCTGTTGAAAACCTCTTCACCCTCCAAATCCTGCAACCTGTATGTGTTGTTTGAGAAAACCTCAGAGATTTTGAAAGGCTCGATCCATAGGGCATCAAACTTGTCGTGTTTGCCCTTATCTTGCATGGGAGCATCCCACTTAAGCACCAAATCCCCGATCTCAAACTCTTTCTTCTTGACTTTCCTGTCAAAACCCAGTTTGACCTTCTGTTGATGGTCCTGAATTCTGTCCATTACCTACTCTCTGGCCTGCTGGGCTTCCACCAATTGATGAACTCTTCTGATCATTTCATTAGGCTCTTCTTGATGATCCTGGAAGAACTTTGCTATAGGAATGGCTAGCTGAGAAGGGAAATCAACTTCTGCTCCATAAACTAATTGGAAAGGGGAGATGCCTATAGATCTCTTTGTGGTCACTTGATTGGCCCATAGAGAGAATTTCAACTTTGAATCCCAGGCCCTTTTGTTGTCCTCCAATAGACTTTTGATGATCCTTATCAGGATTTTGTTGGAGGACTCTGCTAAGCCATTGCCCTAGGGATAGTATGGGGTGGAGTGAACCAGCTTGATCCCAAACTGCTCATAGAACTTGGCTAACAGCTCAGCCTTGAATGAGGTTGCGTTATCAGTAACAATCTTTCTTGGGCAGCCGAATCTTGTGATGAGGTCTTCCAAGAATCCAATAATTACCTTGTGGGAAGCACTTCTGGTGGGGATAGCTTCGATCCACTTAGTAAAGAAATCTGTAGCAGTCAGGATCCATCTGTGCTGCCCACTGGAAGCAGGGTGGATTTCTCCAATAAAATCTAGGCCCCATTGCTGGAAAGGTCCTGAAACAACTACAGGCTTTAAAGGCAAAGATTTGAGTTGTTTCTTTCCTGAAAATCTTTGGCATGGGATGCAGGCTCTAACTTCTCTACAGACATCAGTGAACAAGGTGATCCAGTAGTACCCAGCTCTGAGAATTTTATGAGCTGTGGTCTTCCAGAAATGGTTCCCTAAGCATAGGCCGTTGTGAAATTCAACCATGATCCTGTCGGCCTCTTGTGGATTCATGCATTTTAAGAGCACCCCCAGGGGGTCTTTCCAGTATAAAATTTGATCAACAAGGCAGTACCTGAAGGCTTTGAGCCTCAGAGATCTTGCCTTGTTTCTTTGTAGGCCATCTAGAGGCCGCAACTCCTACAGAAAATATATGACATCCTTATACCAAGGACATCGGGCCAACAGGGGTTTTGTTTGAGGGTCTACATCATATCGCTGATTCTACTGATTTTCTGAACATGCATTGATGAAATCTTCTCCCAAGGCTTTGCAATTTGCTTCATACAATAGCTTGGCTAAGCCTTGACCTTTGATCAATTTGGTAGGCCTTATTTCCAAGTCAAACTCTAGGATCTTGGCTATCCACTTACTCCTCCTCCCATCTATGTCGGGTTGTACAAGGATGTCCTTCACAGAGGGCGAAGGAACGTATGCGGTTACCTTTGAGTGCAGGACATAGACTCTGAAAGCTTTGAGAGATTTCACTAAGGCATAGGCCTATTTCTCCATGATTTCATACCTAATATCTGCATCTCTTAATGCCTTGTTGAAGAAGGCAATGGGTTTCTCTCTCCCTTCCTCATTTTCCTGCAACAAGACCGTTGCTACTGTATCAAAAGAAGCAAAAGAGAAAATTAGGAAATCTTTGGAATAGTCAGGACTAATCAGCACAGGTGCCTCAGTCAACGCCCTTTTTATTTGGACAAAATATTCCCTGGGTTCAGCGGTCCATTTCACTTCATTTCCCTTCCTGAGCATGGCTGTGATGTGTTTCACCAGCTCAACAAAATTTGAGACGAATCTCCTCAGAAAATTAATCTTCCCCAAAAAGGCCTGAACTTCCTTCTTAGATCTAGGAAGTGACAGGGTTTGAATTGCCTCTACCCTGCTAGGATCAATCCTCACTCCCTCTGCTGATACTATATGGCCTAATAGCTTCCCTTCCTTCATAGCAAACAAAAATTTCTTGGGATTTAGGGAAAGGCCAAACCTTCGACACTTCAAGAAAACTTTCTTTAGGTGATAACAATGCTCTTTATCTGACCTCGAGAAGACTGTGATATCATCCAGATAGATTACCACAAACTAATATTTCTCCCCAATGAAGGCTATGTCCATGGCTTGCTGAAATGTTTCTCCTGCATTCATCAACCCAAAAGTCATTTTGGCATACATGAATGTGCCCCAAGGAGTGGTGAAGGCCATTTTTTCTCTATCCTCAGGCATGACTGATATCTGATTATAACCAGAAAAACCGTCAATCATGGAAATCCTAAATGCACCAGTTACCCTCTGCAATATGTGTTCCATGTTGGGCAGGGGATAATTGTCTTTCTTTGAGCTCCTGTTTAGGTTCCTGAAATCGACACAAAGCCTGATTTCTCCACTTTTCTTCCTTACTGGGACCAAATTGGCCACCCATTTAGAATATCTCAAGGGGACAATGATTTGGGCATCTAACAATTTCTTCACTTCTCTCTCCATGATGGGCAACAACATGGGATTTATCTGTCTCAGCTTCTGCCTGAATGGCCTAGCCTCTTTGTTCAGTGGGATCTTGTGCTCAATGACAGATGTGTCATAAGTCTTGAGGTCTTCATAGGCCCATGCAAACACATCAACGAATTCCTTTCATAACTCAGTATATTCTTCCCTCTGCTCATTGGTCAGGATGCTTGATAATTTGACAAACTTAGGCTCCTCCTGTGTGCCAATGTTGCATTCAGATGTATCAACATCTTTATTTGAAACACTACCCTTTGTTGCCACATCATTCCTGTCGAACAGTCTTTCTAAAGGGACTAGTCCCCTCAGAATGCGATTGTTAGGCAGCTGAATAATCTGGTGATTAGAAATTTCATTTAAAAACACCTCAGGGTGAGGGTCACCTTCCGGGTTAGGATCCTGATCAATGTGCAACACAGAAAATTCATCAACAGATTGGAGAAATTTTTCGATTTCCAGATCATCTCTGAATACCTTCCAATGCTTGACATTGTCCAGTATAGAGGGCCTATATTTTATTTCAACATCATACTTGACCATAGGCGGCAAAGGAACTTTGAGCAAACTAGCTAAGACAGCTAAAGAATCGGCTGAAGTATTTTCCCCCTCGGAATGAAAGAAATGTTAAAAGCCAAGAAGAAATTATCAATCAGGTCCCATACCTCATTTCTGTAATTTCTAAGCCGAGGATTATTAGCACGATAAGCATTTCTAACTTGCTGGATAATCAACTCAGCATATCCAAATATTGCTATCTCTTTAATCCCAATTTCTTTTGCAGCCCTCGTACCCAGAACGAGAGCTTCATACTTTGCCACATTGTTGGTGGTTTCAAATTTCAGCTTGTATGACAGGGATATGGTCTCTTGCGAAGGTGACATGAAAACTACTCCGGCGCCAGCGCCGTCGCTAGAAGAAGCCCCGTAAAAAAAAATCTTCCAAACATAGATGGTTGGAGGGATAATTGGATAATTAAGACTGGGTTGCTTTCTGACTTGGAAAGGGTCTTCAGGAGCATCAGTGAGTTGCAATAAACTAGACCCCAAATCGGTGTCAAGTGCAAATATGGGGTGATTGGTGGGTTTGCTTCGTCACTAACAATGTAGGCCAGCTGAGCTTCTCTATATAACCTCCTTTGTTCCCCTCCGAAGACTGGAATGGTGGCATACGTAAGATCCATCTGTAATGTTCCTCTAAGATTTTTAATCCAAGATCTAGACAACATCATGTCAAATTTGGGGGGGACATCAACTACCACAATATCCATGACCACACTCTTCATGGCCAGCTGAAACAAAGAAACCACCAGGGCTTTGATGACTCCCAGACACTGCACTCTCCTTGAATCGAAAGAGTACAAATCATGATAAGTTTTTGTCACCTCCAGTACCAATTCTTCCATTACTATTTTGGGCATAAGGTTATGGGAAGCCCCTGAATCCATGAGGCAGTTATGCAACACTTTATCATGTATGTTCAAGGATGTGTAAAAGGGAGGGGATGAATCATATCTATCTTCTACCATGGGCCCTAGGACAACTGCTAGCTTTTCATGTTGGAGATTTATTGAGTCAGTGGAAGGCTGGGGGGGCTCAAATTGTAGCATCTTGGAGAGGGACCTTTTGAAATCTTCGTTTTTAACTAGTTTAGATAGGGGTACAGGAATTCTAATATTTTGAATCTCATGCTCAAAACTAAAGGAGGAGAGAGACTTAGGAGATTCCCTTACCTCAAAGACAGGTTCCTTGGATGCTGGCGAAGCATTCTAAGTTTTCTTTTCTTTAGTAGTGGTTGTTGTAGATTTAGTAGGCCTTTCCGCTATGAGGGGTTGATCCTGGCTATCAAAATTCCCTTCTTTCCTTTTTGACCTGAGATTATATCTGTTAGGAGTGTTGCTGGCTTTTTCCCCTCTACTCAACTCATTGATTTGAGTGTTGATAAGGGATTCTTCATATGTAGATTGAGTCAAATGAGGAAACGGGGAAGTGTCCTTGATGCAGTGGATCTCAGGGTCGAGTTCATCCACCTCCTCCCCTTCCTCGTGAGAAACTAGGTTGTTTTGGAGAGGGGTTTGAATCCTCTGATCATCCCTATCCTTGCTCCTTTGTTCCCTTGGGAAAGCCTGTGGCACATTGCTATTAGGCTTCCTGAAACCTCTGCTATCTGTATTTTGGGGATTTATGTAGATGGTCTTCCCCTCTAATTCCCACCTTTCCATCCTGGCAGAAAGTGATTTTAGCATTCTAGCTGTCTCATCTGTCTGAAGGGGCAGGGGAGAGGAACCAGATGGGGAGGCTTCAGGCCTCTTACTGGATATGTTTCTATCAGCAGTGTTTCTGAGCCAGTCAATAGCCAATATGTTATATTCTACCTCCACGGCTACGTCCTGCATGTGGGCCAGAGTAGTGTCTCTTCTTTCCCTCAACAGGAGGCAGAGATCGGGATCAAAGGTGCTAGCATAAGTGATCTTTGCAGAGGATTTTGAGGGTTTAATCTCAGCAGGGATTTTATTGTACATTTTATTGAATCTCTTGGAGAATTCAGAGACAGACTCTCCTTCTTTTCTCTTCAAAGACCCAAACTCTATCATGTAATACATGAAGTCTTTTTTATCTCCCCATTGTCTCAAAAAGGCACTATCCAAAGCTTCGATCCCATCAATAGATCCAAGAGGCAGGGCCTTGAACCATTTTCTAGCCTTGCCTTGAAGATTATGGACAAAAATCCTCATCCATACGTCTGCATGCATGATAACATTATCATATGTAAAACTGTAAAAGGATTCTAGGTGTTCTTCTGCAGTTATGTCCCCCTCGCCTGTAAACTTGGGTAGCTTCTTGAGGTAACCATCTATTGGGAGGGAATTGAGAGGCTGGGGTAACACAAGGGGAGCATACCTAGCAGCGATAATAGCTTCCATTCTGGTCATAGGGGGATTTTCTCCTGCCATAGGGATATTACGTGGAGGAGAACTCGGAGGAGAAGGAACTCGAAAAGGGGATACTGGGGATGAGCTTCTAAGCGGAATAGGAAACAATAGGGGATCTAGGGAGAAGGCTAGCAGGCTTAAGTCAGCAGATGCTTCTCTTTGCGCAGAAGCGACAACAGTAACCAGGGGAGGAGTGATAAAGCTAGGAGTGAGGAAATCTCCTGTGGTCCTGGGTCTACGCCAAGGTATAGCTTCAAGGGAGAGGGGAGTGACAAGGATTTATCCCTCCAATCCCAGACCAGGGGGGGAAAACTCAACAGGAACACTCCCGAATTTCAGGAAAATGGGAAACTTTAGAAGAAGGTCTGCTAAGAAACTGAGGAGGCGAAAATGGAGTTCCTACAGAAGGAGATGGAAGATTACCTGGTTCGACGGTGAAATCTTCTCCTTTAGAGGCCTTTCCTTTCCTGAGAACCACCTCTGGATCAGTTTCAGGTGTAGCTAGAGGAAACTGTGGATGGGACCCCGTGTGTCTGCCTCTGAAAGCCACAATTAACACGGCAGGTTTGCCACAGTGGATTCGTCACAATGGAGTCGCCAGGTGCACCGTAGCAATCTTCAAAATCTCTGATACCTGATGCACCTTTAGAATCAGAAGCTCAATGTCATTCAATCTCGGGGAAAATTTTCAACTTCGTCCCCGGCAATGGCACCAGAAATGTTGGCATCAGAAGTCACTCCTGGATTGCAGCAGGAGCAGAGCCCGACACCCATCAGTTTATGTCACGATTTGTTTATAAAAAGCGGGTGATCGAATGGAAGTTAACTCAAAAAATATTGTTCTAACTTCGAAACTAGGCCAGGCATGCATGGGCAAGTGAGGTCTTAGATAAACTTCAGACAGTGAGTTGTAGTGAGGGTGAATAGGGGGAAGACTTGTATAAGAGAAATCCAAAGGTCTGCCATAAACTTCAGGTTTCTAACAGACTGTAGGAGAAAAATTCTAAACGCAATATGTTCTTACATTCAAACACAGAAAACCAGAGAATACAACAATGCAACAATAAATCCTTTATCGTAACATAATTGCAATAATTCATGTGAATTAGTCAATCATGAATTCCCTTGGTATGAGATGAAAATTAGATGGGGTAGGAAAACTTTCTATCATTAAACAAGAAATCTTACATATAGATGCATAACCAGAGGACTAGAGTGTCCATTAAAACTTTACAATTGGGAGCTTCGCTCTACCATCGATCCTTGAAAAAATATCAAAAATAAGTATATATACTCATAAACATTTTCCCAACAGAGGCCTCCTAGACTTTCGGGATGAGGAGTCTCTTCAATCAAATCTTGTCTGCACTCCTCTGTCATACGCCACCTTAATTCTGAATGGATCACGCCAGGGGGTAGCTGAGCCCTTAAATGCTGAATTAGCATGCGCAGGTTTCCCTGGTGAGTCGAGGACTCAGCATGGCTTCTATGGAAAGAACTAGTACAGAGGACCATCTCAGGCAGAATTTCTGCCGAGACATCCATACCTTGCAATTAACGAGTGAGGTGAGGTTTCAACCACCCTCTCTCTTCTTCATTTACTCTGAGTAGGTATCAGGGTTGAGATCAAGTTGAGATGGCACCTCGAGAACACGGTGATCCCTTCTGCAGCTATACCCAGCATTTCGGGGTTCGTGGATAGGAAGGAGAAAATCCTTTCTCTTCGAAGTTGTGATGGGAGAAAAGCTGAGAGGGCCTAATGGGTGCCACATACCTCTCCCTGATCTGACAGTCCTGAACTAATTCGGTAATATTGTGGGCCCGGGTCCGGGACGTCTTCAGCGCTTCGTGTCTCGGGGATATGAAAGAGTTGCTCCTTGCGCTTCGAAGTCGCGATGGGTGAAAAGGCAGAGATCCTAATCACACACCACGTGTCCCTCCGGGATGAAGGGCTAAGATCACTCTCGGCTCTTCGGGACCCATCTTGCCAAATGATAAACATTAGCGCCCCTCCTCCAGGCCTGCTCCTTTGTGACCAGGCGCCAAAACCATGGGCCCGAATCTAGGTGCTTTCGGTGCTTCGGGATTCGGGGTTCCGAGATGTGAGATGAAAAGGGACTTTTACCCTTCGAACTCCCAAATGCTGATATGTCGACGTGACTAGATCTTGCGCCATGCGTCACTAGATCGGACGACCCAGATTTTGTCTTGAAATATAGGTGCTTTCTCTGATGCTATACCTCGGGTAACTTGGTAGCCCCGAGATCCCGGTGACCATCGATCAGCTTTATATATGGGTATCGGCCGCTCGACAACAAAATTTCGCCCACTCGCTTGACTTGTAACTTGAAAAGAGATTCTTCCATGCTGCGCTTGGACGCTTCTCGTGCAACCTGCAGACCTGGGTACTTGTGTGCCCAAGACAAAAATTGTTGCTAACAACATCAATGTGACTATCTCTCCCCCTTTTACATCAATGGAAAAGGGCCATTTTCCTCTTGGGGCTAATCCTCATGCCTGAGTGCCTTTGATCTTCCTCTGAATAATATCTCCCCTTTTGAACAAGGGATATCACTCTGATGTAATGCTGAAAATACATCTAACATACTCCCCCTGTGACCATCACTCCCCTTGGAATTATGCCTCTGTTCTCTTTCTTCAAATATAGGGATCTTTTCTAGGTATGCATCTGATAAATATCTCCTCCTAGAATCATGGGAAGAAGAATGACTCCCCCTATCTCCTCTGCAATATGATCAACATGAAATTGTTACTGCTCAACCGGATCATAGATCAACTTCTCTTTCAATGATGATCCTTGGACTTGTCCATGCATCAAACTCATTCCATACCAACCATTGTGAAACAACAAATATGTGAACAATAAAATAGAGAATCATGAGTAAAATATCAACCAAGTACATATTGTATCAAAATATGTGCTCATCATGCAGAACACTTATGTACATCAACCATGTACATCAACATCATGCAATGTGCCAAAAGATATCATCCATGGAATGTATCAATCATATGCCTCTATCAACATGCCAACATGTGCATCCACCAATATGCCAACCATGTGTCATATCACTCATGATATGTCTCCATCATGAACCAAGTACCATAACCATGTATCAAACAAATACTAATTGTTGTGCTAATCAAGTAATACCAACAACATAGTATCATCAAGCATATTCCATATATGAGTGTGCCAAAACATGTACACCACCATGCACCAATACCACAAAATGATGAATCCCATACATGTATGCCAAATCATCCATAAAACATGTGCCAGTCAACCTGCTAGTAGGTGCCTCTACCAGTGTACTAGAAACGTACCAATCATGCATCAACTATAGATCATCAATGATGTACAACATGATCACCTGATCAACTCACCAACCACATGTCCTAATGTGTAGCCCATCCATATGCTAAATGAATGCATCAATCTTTCCAACCAGTAAGCTTCCAATACATCATCAAGATATATCACATAACCAAGGTGTCATAACTTCACTATCATAACCAACATTATTCTTCAACAGAAAATGCATCAATCCATACTCATGGGTTAGTGCCATGCACCCAAGATTTTATTTTACATCATCACCTTAAATAATCCAATATAGAATCATGAAAACCTGCAACATGACTCTTCCTTTTCATTTGTTTAATTCTTCAATAGTTCCTCTATTCTTTTGGCTTCTTCAATTTGGGTCTTGAGTTGGACAATGGTTTCAAAAAAATTTCTAATCTCATCATCTACATTTATATCTTCTTTTCCATTCTTTAGTCTTGTGATCTCTTCTTCCTTTTCTTCTAATTGAGTCTTATTGCTTTCTTCTTGTTCCTTGAGCATTTCCTTTAACTTCAAGATGTGCCTTAGACTCCTCCTAAGAAACTTCTTAGTGTTATCCGAAAGATAGTTATATTCTATATAATAATGATCACTTCTATATCTATATAAACCCTCTTCAAATTCCTTTTGAAGTTTTAATAGATTTTCTTCTATTCTTTTCATGGGATAATTACCATCAAGTTTTACACAAACTGTTTCTAGATCTTTTTCTTCACTTGTAGAGAAAAATTCATCATCATCATTGCAATCAAGGGTTTTTTAGGGTTCTTTACCTTCATTTGAAATATCTTCACGGTCTTCCTTTTTGCCAACATTATCACTTGATTCTTTGTCTTCATTTGAAATGTTTTAAAGATCACATTTAGAAATAATACAATCAAGGGTTTTTGTAGATTCTTTACCTTTGATAATCTTGATGGAGTGGTCTTCAATATCTTCCTTCTCCTTCTTGCTTTGATATGTCTCCTCTAGATTTAGCCATAGATCCTTGGCAGAAGTGCATTGTTCCATGCTTTCTTTGATAGGGCTTGAGAGTCCACTAAGAATGGTCTTAAGAGCCAATGTATCATTCTTCTTTCCTTCCCTTTGAGCTGCAAACTTTGACTTGTTCTTCAATGGAACTGATCCACCAATGGCTGCCTTCCAAATAGCTGCTCCCACTGTCTTCAAATACACTCTCATCTCTATTCTCCAAGTAGAATATTTTTCCTCATCAAGGATTGGTATTTCATCATCCATTTGTGTGTCTATGGATCTCCTTCAAGTTTGTTAAGACTTGTAGTGAAGGCCCGCTCTGATACCAATTGTTGGACACACCGACTACACTGAGAGGGGGGGGAGTGAACAGTGTAGGGATCTTTTTCCCAAAACTCCTTAGTTAACAATCACCATTAACTCATTACTCATTTTTTTCATTTATAACCAGTTAAATGTCAACACATATCAACAACATATATCAGCAATATATCATCAACAAGTCATCACCACAAGGAACACAAAGAACACAAGATGTATGTACAATTTTCTTTTTATTACGGACTACAATCCTTGGGGTTTTTCAGCAACAACTGAATAGAGTAAAAATCTACAAGAGCACCAGCTCTATCATGCAAGACTCAGATTACACACTCAAAATTAACTGAGATGAGGCAAAAATTCTCAACAGATATCAATATGTACCATAAACAAGTGCATCAACCATGCACCAACCTGTGCCAAACAACCTGTAATCAAACTGTACCATAAACAAGTGCATCCAACCATGTACCAAGTATATACCAATCATTTTTAAACTAATGATCAATAATGACTCATCAATATGTACCAACATCATCAAATATATACCTCATGTATGTGCCAACTCATCAACTGCTTGTCTCAACCATGACTAGTTTTGGATTAGTCAACAACCCTAACTTGAAATAATCATAACTTTGTACATGTAATGAATAAATCTCTGAAACCGATAAAAAATGTTCTTCAGTGTGTTTTATGCAATTCCTCCAAGTGACACTACTTGGAACCTCTCATAAAAGGATTTATAGAAAAAATGGCAAACCTTGTTGAATTATGGATTATTCTAGAGAGCAACCTTGTAGAGCATGCCCCGCATAGAATATTTTTTGAATCGATATAAAACTATTACTCAACATACTACATACTTTAATCTAACCAAAAAAAATTGTCTCACTTAATTTGGATCTATTATGAATAATTTATGACATTTTTACCCGAAACACCGGTTTTAGACTAGTTTCAGGTCTAGCCACAAACCCAATTTTCCACGGCGTGTGTCTCCAAAAATACAATGACCCACAAGCTTAATTTTTTACCACATATACTTGTATATGTTTCCTCAATTTCAAATCAATATCATGGTCTGAATCACTATAGAAAAAAATTTATTGCAAAAATGGTGAGATGACCTGTAAATAACATACCTTAGAAAGCATCATGAAAAGAATTTATCCTCCCTTGAATTCCATCCCTCTTTTCTTCATCTTCCCTCTGAAATTAGGCTTAGATATCCTTTGGTTACCTCATTCACCTATA